>BQNB010067097.1:8882-34323 GCA_026074375.1 Tanacetum coccineum | reverse complement strand
TGAGTATTGTGGGCTATGGAGGTAGATATGCAAGGTGGAAGGGTTTTAGGGGGGTTCGGCTACAATGGAGTGACAAGGTGGTGATGCAGCAAGCTTGGTGGCCAAGAGTTGAAAGGGAGGTGCTTGTAAGCAGCTTAGAGACATAAGGGTGGGGTCATGGAGGTGCTTGGATGGGTGCTTGGGATTAAAATGGGTCAAAATGGAATCAAATGGGTCACGGGTTGGTTTAGGGCTCGTTTTAGGGTTTAGGTTTTTAATTTTAAGTTAGGGTTAGGGTTTAGGGTAGATTAAGGTTTAGGATTAGTATTAGGATTATGGTTTAGTGTTTAGGATTAGGTTTTAGGGCTTAGGATTAAGTTTTTAGGGTTTAGTTTTAAGGTTTAATGTTTTAAAATGAAATTAGGGTTTTTAGGGTTTTGTTTAGGGTTTAAGGTTTTAGATTAGGTTTTAGAATGATTTAGGGTTTACGTTTAAGGTTTAAAAGTCATGCATTTAGTACTTGTACCTTGTGTTAAAGTGGTGGTAAGAAACCAAAGTGATTTAGGAGGTAAAATAACCTAGTTTGACTTTCTTGCATTATTAGCTTGTTAATTGAGCTTTAGAAAGTTGTAACCTGATTTAAGAGGGAAAAGATATTCAAATGTGGTGTATTGATACTTGTACACGTGCTTTAAAGGCTTGTATATTCATTTTATATGTATACATTACATATAATTAGGGTTTTGATATAAACGTTAACGTTTAATGTTTATTTTAAAGTAACGTTTTGATATTAAGATATAGACTTAACATATTAGGATGTTTACATGATGTAAACATATATAGAATGGCATTGATAGAGGTTGCGTGAGCTTGTTTACTTTAGATATGCAAGTTACGTTGCATAATGAGATAAAGCAAAAATGTTCCCTGTAAAAAGGTGGTATATATATAATAGATGGATATTACAGTGCATCTAATTTAATAGATGGATATTTACATTGATGAAAATTGCGGGTTGTTATAAAAGACTTGTGATGGTTTATGGAGAAATGTTTATAGGAAAAGTGGTTCGATAAAAACACCATCAGATGACGAGTTAATCGAGAGGAAGAAGAACTTTATCAAAAAGTTAAAGAAGAAACTTGCAGAAGAGGATTTGGATGAGTTTGAGATGTTAATGATTTTAGTGTTATCGACGGCCATTTAGGTAATGGTGATTTACTAGAGATCAATGAGATTTCAAGTTCGACTCGGACACGAGTTAGGAAAGTGCGGAGGGCACACTCGTTGAGTTAATATGAAACCGTAAAGTTTAGTTAGTTGGTTAGATTCAGTTTGATATTAACTGACTTTAACCACCCAAACTAACCAAAAAACCTGTCTTTTACATCTGATATAAGATCGGGGAGATTGGTCTCAGAACATATAATGAAAAACACATACAATTCCTCTAATCTTCTTGCTTTGTGATCTTGTGCCTAGAACACAAAGTGTTTCTCTTCTAGTCTTATCCCGATAGAGATTTCGTGCAAAACAGGCATTTGATAGGGTCGAAATACTTTATACGGAAAGTGGACTTTTACATGATTCTAGAAGATATCCATGATTATCACACTCACACACACCCCAATTTCTAACAAACGTATAAAGTATTTAGTTTGTGATAATCATGGCTTGGTCACTTGAATCGTAAATAGTTTATTTTGTCAAATTTTATAAGTAACTGACTTTAGAATGCATGGAACGGTTGTTACTGGTACATTGGTAAAATGGTAAGTGGTATCTGATTTTGGAACGCATGGAAAATTTGTTACTAAAGTGGTATTGGATCTTGTATACAAACAAGACATCCAAATTTGTGAAGGAATTGCGTACAAAGTTTTGAATAAGATTTGGTTTGTGGTATATCTCGAAATATGGAAACATGCATTTCATATGGATAAAGATGCAAACTATGGATCAGTGGCATGCATGGATTATTATAATTCTACAGAGCAAACTTCAATTAACCATATACACAAGTATGTAACTTCTTTCATTTTCTGCATGTATTAGGGGTCTCATAGAACTTATATAAGCCGAAAAGTTTCAAAATAAACCACAAAGAGTGAACATATATTCAATTTTTCGGCTTATATAAGTTTAACATGACATAATGAACTTATATAAGCCGAAAAGTTTCAAAATAAACCACAAAGAGTGAGTTTATGAAACATAAGCCCAAACTCGAATAAGCTACTATTGAGAGACAACCGTAAAAAAGCATAAAGACAATATCATCATAATATACAAATGAACAATATATAATATAAACACGATCAGAATAAAAAATAGCGAATGCGAGATAAAACACAATAAAATTACCATAGTTTTTTGAAAGTTAGGAAAATGGAGCGCAGGCCGAACTTGAATGGGAGCGCAGGCCGAACTTGATTAAAAAGTCCCATTATAATATATATCATTTGAGATGTGCCAAATACTGTTCATCGATAACCGGGCCATTACTTTTTTGTGGGCTCCCAAGTGTTCCAGGCCATAAGTATTTTTTTTTTCTCTCATTTTTGGGCCGGCCCATTTGAGGTTTTTTTTTTCCTTTCCTTTTTTACTTAGTCAAGATTTAAAGCACAAATTGTGATGCTTCACATATGTACGTTTTTATAAAAATGTTAGAATTAAAAAAAAAACACTAAAATAGCTAATAACTTTAAAATAAACGACGCAATGAAAAATCGACGTATGCTAAGTCAAAAAAAAACCCCCATACAGCAAAAGAACAAACTTTGAGGTCGAACACATAAGTTCATATAAAAAATACCAAACTATTAAACATGAGACCGTGAAAATAAATTCACACAAAGGAAAAAATAACATAAAAGATAACCGTACAGAGACAAAAAAAATAAACCCGCACAAAATAGAAAAAAAAAATAAAAAATTAGCGTCCCGCAACAACACGCGAAAAATTAACCCCTAGCATAAACGGGCGGGTAATCTTGCTTGTTAATTTAATTTTAAAATGCAATTTTAACTTTGCTTGTTTTGTTGATGAAATTTTATAAAAAAATTGATTAGATCTAAAAAAAACTAATATGAAAGATATAACGAAAATTTGGCAGATCAATTTCATTTTGTTGATACAATAATTTTATCAAATATAATTAATAAAGCAAACAAATACATGTGTATACATAATAATTACAAAACATACATATGTGTACCTTGTCATCATGGCGGATACAAAGAATCGTAGATCTGTAGAATGAAAAACTCGTTCATGGTTTAATGATAATTGGAAGTTGAATTGATTTTTATGAGATACGGATTAATTGAAATTTCTATCCATAGAAAGGAAAGTAGACCGGGTAACAAAAAATAGGAAAGCAAGTACAGAGAGAGAACCAAAAGAGAGACCAGGGTTATAAATAGCGTGAAGCGTGACGTAGCGGCGTAGTCAAGCCACAAATTTTAGCGTGAGGTGTAACGACATGGCGTTTTTAAGGCGTGACTTAAGGCGACAAAAAATATTTATAGATTATATCATAGTTTAGAATAATATGAGTGAAGCATCAATCCAAAATATTAGTAAATCCAAGCATAAATCTCAAATTTTAGAAAATCCCTTAAACACTTAAAAAAACTCGTCACGCTATGCGCTATAGCGCGCTTTATCACGCTATATGACGCTATATTGCACGCCACGCCTAGAGACGACGTCTTGACCTGTTTCGTAACGTGGAGGTCACGCTTCGCGCTATGACGACGCTATGACGCCGCTATAGCACGCAATTTAGAACCCTCAGAGAGAGTCTTAATCCTAAACCTTTTATTTATATGTGAATACAACTTTTTTTTAATTACACTCCCACGCCCTCCTTATGTCTTTTTTATTTGCACACAAGGTTATTTCTCTATTTGTATTTCTCTTTTAGTCCTCGTTCGTTTTGTTCTTCTGTCACACTTTTAATAACAAAACTATTAAAGGAGTTAGTACCATACGACGACAACACATAAGCATCGAATAGTCATGTGATACACCAATAACATGATTTTACTCGACATCAAATAATGGTGTGTTAGAAATCCTAAGGTTGGTTTACATTTTTTATTCATTTGCTAAACATTCAGTTTCTTCATATTTTTTTTATTGAGGGACATTAGACATTGGCATATTACATGAATAAATCAATACTATAAAGTTATAAATAAGCAAGTAAGATTCTTATACATGTTGTGTTGTTTCTATACTTGATACGTTTTGCGCTACATGTTTGGAGGCTTATTGTCTAGGCAAGATTTTGCAGGTATGGTATTTCGGACTTTAAATCGTAATATTCCCGTGGGATAATATGTTTGTTTTTATTGTACATGTTCTCTTCATTAAGGTTATATTTATTGGTGACATTAATGGTTGCAGTAAAAGTAGTAATATCACAGATAGTAAACATTTTCTTTACTATCTCTTCATTAAGGCTATATCTTCATTAAGGCTATATATGAGCTACCACGAACTTCTTTGTACCAATTAATATGTTAGTATTACTACTTTTACTGCCACATGTCACCATATTAATAGGCATCCATATTCTCATTTATATAGAATGGATATTGTATGTTATAGATAAGATAATGGATAATATCATATGTTATGTTAGGTTGGTTTGTTGATATATGGTAAAAAAAAATTAAAATCAAATATATGTATTGATTGTATTAGTGTAAAAATAAGAAAACAATATTTTAATGAAAAATTGGGTTGTGATAGGTTTTTGATAAACATGATCTAAGGTAATCACTAACTCAAATCAAGTGTCTCATGGTTTATACATGTGATAGACACAATCAGGTCCGGGGCCAAGATTCGGCATTACGGGGGCCTTAGTAAGCACTTATAAACTCAAAGTCTTAACAAGGATTTTCCACTCGCGGCGTTTCCGCGAAGCACCTGTGTACGGTAAAAAGAGAGAGCATGTGTTCCTAACAATACTTGCTAAGTAAACAACTAAAAGGATGAACACATTTACTTAACTAATAATCCTAAGTTCAATTATCATGATCTCAAGTGCAATGTCTTATCTTAATTTTTAGGGGAGGCGTCTGTCACACCCCTAGACGGGGCCTAGACGGAATACGTGTCCGGAGGCGTGGGATTTAATTAGATTAAAATAGTTTTTAATTCATAATAAATTAAAAAATAATCAAAAAAAATGTTTTTCTTTTTCCTAAAATTTTCTTTTTCCCTATCTTAGGTTTAGAATTTTAGTTTACATTTTTAGGGTTAAAATTTAGTTTACTTGCTTAATAGTCGCGTTTTATTTGATTTTCGTATTCGTTTAATTGTTTAATTGTTTTTAATTGTCCATTTTAATTGTTGCTTTAGACTATCAAATCAATCATTTACTCATTCAAATCAGAATCTGGACTTAAACGAGGTTTCAATTTCACTAGTCGTTGGGGAAACGACCCGGGTGATCATACTTACCCGGTTTAATATACGTATTATATATTATATTATATATATTTTTGAAAGTGAATTTTATCAAGGGTAACTTGGTAATTTTCTTAAATACTCTTTTAAAGTATAATATTTTTATTTTATATTTTACGTGTATAAAACTCTTGCAATCATCCGACCAAAGACAACCTAACCAATACGACATGACATATATCCGTTCATCGGGTGCCCCGTGGGTAGTGAGCGCTACTCACCCGGATATGGATAATTAGTCCCAATAGATCTATTTATTCATTCGCGCTCCCTCGACCGGTCCTCCATTCAAGAGATTAACAGTTCATGATAGTTCGGGCAAATAGTGGTCTAAACAATACTTAGGCAACATGTAAACAGGGAAATCTCACATATAGTACTTGTGTCCAGTTTTAAAAACAAGCAATGTTTCTCACCCCCAAGTTATAAAACATTTATTTAAAACGAGTAAAAGAGTGGGGCTATGAACTCACCTTATACGGGTAGTGGATCAAAAGGAATCAATCAAGTGAAAATGAACTCACCTTTAAGAATGATGTACAACGAATAACGCTTAACACAAGAACTGATCATTCGAGCATGGGTAGCCACGACGTATCCTTTTCAAAACGTACTTTCGATAGTTATAAGTTTTGACAAGTCTCGACGTTTTGAAACATCTTCAAAAATATTTCGTCTTTTAGTGTATTTCGTCTTTTAGTGTATTTCGTCTTTTAGTGTATTTCGTCTTTTAGTGCATTTCGTCTTTTAGTGTATTTCGTCTTTTAGTGTATTTCGTCTTTTAGTGTGTTTCGTCTTTTAGTGTATTTCGTCTTTTAGTGTATTTTGTCTTTTAGTGTCCCGACACATCAACGTTGACTCAACGACCAAAAATGTTGACCTAAACTCGACACTTAACGTTTTTCTACATTTTATCATGAGTTTGATAATAAAAGTATATTTTTGACGTTTTTATAAAGTTTACGAAATTTCGGCATGACCTTTCTAAAAATATCGACTTTCCATTTTTATCAACCTCGACTCGTGAAAATATCCGTTTTACAAAGTACATCTTTTATTGACTCGAAAGCATATCCGATCTATTTTCGACAACACCTCAAATATCGCAACAAATCCGTTCTTAAACCTAAACCTTTTCGACATTCAATTTACGCTTCCAACAAATCCAACATCTAACTTAATCTCTTCGCCAACAATACTTAAACTTAATATACGATAAATCTTAAATAAACGATATAGCCGTAGTGATAACAATATATATATATATATATAAATAGTCACAACGAACTTTTATGCACAAAAGTACAACTACTTTTTATGTTCTTCCATTTATAAACAAAAAGATTAAACTTAGAGACTTGTAGTTTTATAGAAAAATAGATAATGATTTTCACAATGATCCGCTTTGTACACCTTGTTCGGAATGATCATACGAATGCAAAAGTACAACTTATTTATGAAAAAGTAAAGATGACTTACAAAGAAACACGACGAAAGATGAATAGAAACTAAGAACAACCCAAACGTTGTTTTACAAAATACCCGGATGAAATAACAATCAACTCGAACAATATGTCTTCGAATGTTTTTGATCAAAGATGAAAAATGTGTGGATTTGTATGTGTATGCATATGGTTCGTGGGTTTTGGATGAGCAAGAGAGAAAGAAAGAGCAAATGTAAAGTGTATGTGTGTGAATGAAATGAGAAATGAGATGAATACATGTATATAATACCAAGGTTTACTTCACACACTCAATGTGTGTGTGTGTGCCGAAAATAAGACAAGAAGGGGGAGGGGGACCAAAATGATCCACAAATGAGGGTTTAGGAAAGGACTTCATGCTAGCAAAAGTTAGGGAAACTTGTCCCATGATTTACATTTCAAATTTTGGCATCCTAGGGGTGTTGGTGCTTGCTTGACCGGTTATACACAAAGGAGGGGGGGGGGGGGACCAAAATGGTTTCCTACATTCTAGGAGAGTTAGTGCTCATTCATGAAATCACTTCCAAGGTTCCAAGTATGTTCTCATAGTTATAGTTTTAAACATGTATCACGTAATTAACGAAACGAGTAACGGTAACACTGAAAATTACGAAATTTTAAATATTGTCTTAAAACATAAAAACGTGGCTATTACCAAAATACTACAACGTTTGGTGTCCCGGTTCGCTCCCAGTGACGATTCTCAGATAATAACGAAACATTTAAAAATTCAAATTTCTACACGGAAACGGCTAATTTCCTGAACGAAAATTCTCGGGTTGTCACATTGAGCTACTTGCTAATAAATGTAAAAAGAGTTGGACTCTGACCCTAAACATTCCTTGTGAGCGATCTTTGCCACCCTGAAATTAGCAATCTTGGGTTCAAAATCCTTATCAAAAGTATACGTATCTAACTTTTGTTTGTTTAAACAGTTGTTTAGATTTTGAAATTAGTAATGAAAGCCAAGAAGAAGAATAGTTTAAAGCGACTAAAAAAGTTCCTCAATGATAGTGAAACATACATGAAGCTTGTTAGCGATTCCAATCTTTTGCTTCTTGCTAATAACCACATTATTCGCCGCCTCTCATTTCCCTATAAATGTAAAAATAAATAAAACAAAAAAGAAGAAAAAAGAAAAAGAAAATTCCAGAATCTTTGCAGGAGGGGGTGTTGCGGTCTGAGGTGCTGGTAGACTAAGAATTGGTTGTGTTGTTGATTTGAAGGAGGCATCTAAGTTAAAGTCAGGATCTCTTAGTTTAGCTCCTTTTCCAATATGGTAATGGAATATATAAGTGTTGTTTTTGACCTATTTGAGCGCATCAGGGACATGGCAGGTGTCTTTGTCCTCAACGACATTTACTACTTCGTTGCATTCTGAAACGAATGTATATGCTTCTAGGCTAAAGCACGTAATGGTTCTACACATTATTATCTAACCCTTCCAATTTTAATTCTTATCATCTTATCTCACTCCTTATAAAACTTTTAATTAAATCGAATCTTAAAAATTTTCAAGTCATGGTCACAATTATTTCAACACTCTAGAATTTAAATATATAAAGTTGTAACAACCTATTTCATAATCACAACCATTTGAACATTTTAGAAATTAAATGTAAAAATGTAAGAAATTAAATGCAAAGTTGTAACGACCCATATCGTAATAAGTGCCCATTTCAACATAGCTTACATGCCTAAATCATATATAATGCCCGTGAAACAAAATCAAAACTCACACAAACACGGGAACCTCTTCCTTTATTTATTCTCACTTTAGAATAAAATCACTCTTCACTTCTTTCCATCTAATATTAGCCGCACACACATAAACATAACCACCACGCTGAACCGCCGCCGCCACCACCAATCAGAATCCGCCACCAACACCGCCGGCTATTTCGATAATCGGTGGTGTTTGAGTTTGGGTGTTTTCGTTGGTGTTTTTGTGGCTTTGGTGGCTTTCGATTTGGTTTCTTTGTTGGTTATTTGGGTTTGGTTTGGTTGATTTGGGTTGTGAGTTGTTTCATTTGGGTTTTTCAGGTGGGTTGGTTTTGTGTTATTTCACGGCACCACCATGTAACCATTGAAATTTACTGGGTGCGTTGTATTTTTAAGTTCTTAAAGCATGTTCACAAAGAAATAAGGCAAGTGATGTTTCTACTTGAGGCTAGTGGCTTTCTTATTTCATTTTGCTTTAAATAGTTATTATAAACTTTCTTATACCAAAAATATTCGTCACAACTAATTTGTGGTTCTGGTGGTTTCAGTGGTAGTTTGGTAGTTTGAATCGTTATCAAGTTGCTGTCACACGCTGTCTAGAGCTTTTGATCATTTACTTTAAGCATGTTTTTGGAAATTGAAGGATAAAGTATGTTTTAACATTCTAAATGATTATTTGTACCTCTTTTATATTTATGTGTTTTTTATATTTTTTATATTTTTATAATTTTGTTTATGTTATAAAACCAGAAAGTGCGGAAAAAAAATATAAACTTTAACAAGTCAAAAGTATTAAAGTGTCAAAAAATACGGAACATTATGATCTGCCGTAAACATAGCGGCTTCTTCTTTCCTTTCGACCCAGGGGCATCAGCCACCACGTTCCCTTTCCTGGATGATATCGAATCTCACAGTCAATTAAAATATTTAGTCGCTCAACAGTTCTAACCATCGTTCTTTGCCTCATATTCAGCTCCTTCTGGTCGAGTATGTGTTGCAAACTCTTATGATCAGTGAACACAACGCACTTGGTACCGTACAGATAATGTCTCCACATTTTTAGGGCAAACACTACTGCACCAAGCTCTAGGTCATGTGTGGTATAGTTCTTCTCGTGAACCTTGAGTTGGCGGGATGCATAAGCTATGACCTTCTCTCTCTGCATCAAAACTGCGCCCAACCCTTTATGCGAAGCATCGCAATATACCACGAAGTTCTCGCTTCCCTCTGGTAAAGCCAAAATTGGTGCACTACACAGCTTTTGCTTCAACAACTGGAATGCAGCTTCTGCCTTTTCTCCCCATTCAAACTTTACGCTTTTCTGAGTCAACTTTGTCATAGGTCTAGCGATTTTTGAAAATCCTTCGATGAATCGTCGGTAGTAACCGGCCAAACCTAAGAATTGACGAATCTCGGTGGGTGTCTTGGGTGACGCCCAATCCTTGATTGCCTCAATCTTTGCGGGATCAACGTGAATGCCTTCACTATCAATCACGTGACCAAGAAATTGTACCTTCGATAGCCAAAATTCACATTTTGAGAATTTGGCGTACAATTCTTCCTTCTTCAATAAATTCAAGATCAACTTAAGATGTCCTTCATGCTCCTTTCTGCTTTTGGAGTAGATCAAAATATCATCGATGAATACAATCACGAATCTATCCAGATATGGTTTGCACACCCTATTCATCAAGTCCATGAAAACTGCTGGTGCGTTAGTCAAACCAAACGGCATTACTTGGAACTCGTAGTGACCATAGCGAGTCCTAAATGCTGTCTTTGAAATGTCTTCCTCACGAACTCTGAGTTGATGATAACCAGATCTCAGGTCGATCTTAGAATAGACTCTTGATCCTTGCAATTGATCAAACAAATCGTCGATTCTCGGAAGTGGGTATCGGTTCTTCACAGTAAGCTTGTTCAGTTCACGATAGTCGATACACATCCGAAAAGAACCATCTTTCTTCTTAACAAACAAAACTGGTGCTCCCCAAGGTGAGGAACTCGGCCTTATAAATCCTCTGTCAGAAAGTTCTTGTAACTGAGCAGACAACTCTTGCATTTCGGCTGGTGCTAATCGATACGGTGCTCGTGCTACAGGTGCAGCACCAGGGACCAAGTCGATTTGAAATTCAACTTGTCGAGTAGGCGGTAACTCCAGGGCAAATCTTCTAGAAAGACTTCTGGAAATTCCCGTACGATTGGCACATCTCAAGTTTGCTTCCATCCGACTTATCCTCATCGCCCGCCTTCTTGGTACTAACTTGTGCCAGTAACTTGGACATCCTTTCTCAAATATACTTTGGGACTACGTGCACGATATGATATTCAACATACTTCCACTGTCGAACTATAACCTCGAATTTATCAACACCCTCATTGCCCATAAGGAATACTAAACAACCTTCCACACAAATGACCCAACGCGTGGTATTTCCGCCAACCAATTCCCTAACAATGTTGACGTCAAAACTACCAAGCTCTACGGGCATTAGATCATTTCGAACGGAAGACCTAAATAGCCTAACTGCAACATCTAAGACAATATTTGTTTTCTGAAATTGGTTCCATCGGCAAGTTCTACGGCAGAACGAGTGTCTAATGGGTTGGTGTAAAACATCACACAAGCACTAAAGTAGTCGACCCAAAAACTTCTATGCGGCGCCCATGAATCAAAATAACATATAAGCATAACAGTATTGAAGAAGATACAACCCGTGACAACGTTGGAATCAGGTTGAGTTTCCTCCTCCACCAATGCAACAAAAAAATATAAGCTTCTTGCCGTAGTTTCGTAACCTCCATCTGTTTCCAGTCTTGTTTCCATTCTTATTTCTTGTCTGGTTTCCACGGTTCTGATTCCTCAACTTAGGACAATCCTTCCTGAAATGTCCTGGTCTTCCACACTCATAACAAATAATACCCTGCTGATTCCCAACTGGAGCCCTTTGAGTGTTTGGAGCAATAGCAGCCCTACAATCCCTAGTCTGATGTCCAACCTTCTTACAGTTTCCACACCTCATAGTACACAACCCTTCATGGTGCAACCTACACTTATTGCAGTAGGGTAGTGGCCCAGCATATCCCTTTCTTTCATTGTTCCCAGCCGTATAAGCTCTGGCCACATTCTGCCCACTAGTATTTTGCCTCTTGAACGGCGGTTGCTGTCCACGGTTATCCCTTAGGTTACTCTCCATCCTTCTCTTATTCTCAGCACTCCTTGCAGCATAACCCTGGACTTTCTTGTCCATCAATTGGTTAGCAATGCGTATAGCATCCTGGAGTCTGGCTGGATTTGCAGCAATCACATTCCCTTGAATGTTGTCCGGTAAACCTCCAATAAACCTTTCCACTCTATCTTCTTCATCAGGGACCATTCTAGTACACAACAAAATCAACTCCTGAAACCTTTGAGTGTAAGCAGTCAAGTCGTTTCCACACACGATCAGATCCACAATTCAGTCTCCATCTCTGGATTTTCATTCCTTGGACAATACACTTTGGTCCATTAACTTAATAGTTCTATCCAATTCATGGTATATGCCGCCTCAACACCAATGGTTCTCTTATGAGAGTTCCACCAGGTCAAAGCACTGTCCTGCAGTGTGCAAGTAGCATACTTCACTTGATACTTCAGTGGACAATTACTGATATTGAACACAGTCTCCATCTTCTCAAACCAGCGGGTCAATCCAACAACGCCTTCAGTTCCTGAGAAATTGTGTGGCTTGCACTTCAGGAAGTCTTGGAAAGTGCACTCTCGAGCCACTGGCATGAAACCTCCATAGTTCATACCATGATTCCCATTTCTGTTTCCATTTCCTCCATTTCCATTTCCTCCATTTCCATTCCCATTTCCTCCATTTCCATTTCCATTTCCATTTCCTCCATTTCCATTTCCATTTCCTCCGTTTCCATTTCCATTTCCTCCATTCTCGCCTTCTAGTTCATCCCCATTCTCATTCAGGGGTTCAAGGGTCCTGGCGGTTTCACGAGCATCCAACTCTTCAGCTACTCGGCGAGCAACCAATTCTTCAAACTCCTCGCGAGTCATGGACGCTCCAGATCGGGTGCTAGGCATCTTCCTACAACACAACAATATAACGCTTGGTAAGATTTCTAGGTAATGCGAGATTACTAACGGTATTAAATAAAATTTACGGTTAATCACATAGAAAATACACGACCAAAATATATTCACGGAAATCCCATAATGCATGACACAATAGCATAAGTAGATCAAATCACGACATCATATCATAGATAAATATCAATTTCATATCATCGAACATAAGTGATTACATCACAACGTTTCAAAATACAGAAAATACGAGTTCTAACACTACGGTCAACGCTAAACGCTACTACTAAATGCTGCACTACTGACGAACATCACTAAGAACGGTAGCCCATGTGCTTCCTAGCACACGCCTCAAGTCTGCCAACTCTCACTCGGTCATAAAATCGAAGTCGTCGCATCTGCCTCAACTCTCTCTGCATACGTGACATGCCGCGCTGGAGTCGGTCAACTCTCTGACTCTCAACACTCATGGTGCCTCTAAGCCTCCTGTTATCCCTCTCCAACTCAGCAATCCTCTCAGTCAAAGCCATAACTGCCGACTCAACCCCAACAATCCTGTGTCCCTGCTCTCTCTGAACTCCCTCAATAGTCTGTATACGATGGACTGGGATAGCCTGTGTGTGATCATGGAACCTCTGAACCAAATCTCCCAATGTCTCGTACGTAACCTCTACTGATCCCTCCTGAGCAGGCTCAGGAATATCCTCTGGCATCACAGGACGCGTAACCCTCTCAACTCTGACCTCAACCGGGCCTCTCACGCCCGTCTCTGTCTCATCTCGATCAATAGCCTCAACTACAACTCTAGCATCAATCCCTCTATCCCTAAGAGCATCTGCGTAAGCAAAACACTCGTTAATCTCTGCCTGAACCTCTGGGTCACTATCCTGCTCTAAATGAGGCTCATCACTAACTCTGACAATAACATCATCCCCAACTAGCCTCTCTAGGATCAACCTCCCCTCTGCCAAATAACCAGAATCCTTAACTCTCAGCTATGGTATCAAAATCAGCACGTACAGGAGATAAAGCTCCGGATACAGGTGATAATGCAGGCACAGATGTCATGGGGGACCTACGTCTCTTGCGAGATGGCCCCGCAGAAGTACTCGGTAAATCTGGTGAAGAATGATCTGACAATGAGTGTCTCGAAGAAGAATCAGATGAAGCATCCGAATGAAAATCTGATGATGCCTCTGATGATGAATCTGAAGAAGAATGATCAGTAGGATGTCTCTCAGCAAGACGATGAGTGGGTAACGGTCCAACCCTCTTCCTTGCGGTCATCATGTGTACCGGCCCATTAAGATGGTAGCGGTACGGTCGACCATAAGGAATAGGCTGTCCAGATGCTAGAAGCATAACTCGACGACGAGGTATGATAGGTGATCTCTGGGTAGAAGCGGTAATCTCAGTGAAAGGTGTATCATGGGTAGGTGATGATGGTGTATCTGGTGTATCACTGTCTGTGGGGTCATCATCCGATGATAAGAATGGTGAGGTAGCTGGTAATGGTGGTATATGGTCTGATGATGGGTCCTCAGATGGATCAGACTCTGAACCAGATGCAGGTGAGTAATCAGGTGAAGCTGGTGTATAGTCTGGGGATGGTGGTATAGTAGGTGCTATGATAGGTGTCTCTGTGGGTATCACTGGTGTGTCAGTCTGAGTAGCAGGTGGAGTAATAACTGGTGTGGTGTCAGGCAAGAATTAGCATAAGATACCTAACAAATCACTCGTCCAATAGGTGTCCCCACGCTATCCTCAGATGAATCCGAAGAAATCGAGATAACTGAAATAGCCATAACCTGCACAAGCAAAGTTCATATAAATCATCTTTATATCAACCATGCATGATGCAACAATATGAATAGGTGAATGGGTAACTGGATAAATGCAAAATGAATGAATGAATGAATGAATGAGTCATCGAGTACGTCATGATATGATGAAATAAGAATCACTTAGGAATATTAGATATACTTAGTATTTAATACGTATATATTATTTACGTAGCACTTAGTTATGTATACGTACTATATAAGATCACGTAAGACACATAATCACGTAGGATCACATACTGGTTATAGTCCAGCCTAGTTTATACTACCTGGTTCTCTATAACCTTGGCTCTTGATACCAAAAAAAAAAAAAACAAAAAAAACTTGTCACACCCCCAGACGGGGCCTGGACGGAACACGTGTCCGGAGGCGTGACTTGATTGATCATCTCAAGTACAAAGCATAAAGAACGACCTCTAAGGGTACGTTTTAAAAATAAACACCGTTGCATAGATTGAAAATAATAATAATAAGTTTTACATCACTGAAATTTAAAAGATTCAAGTTAAAAATGCGGAAGCTTAAATAAGTTCAACAACGGTATTTAAAACATAGAGAAATCTCTGGTAAACCGGTACAGGCATATAGACTCCACATAAGTCAATCAACAGCATCCATGCTAAGCACCTGAGAAAAAACAGCTTAAACCAGTCACATAAAGTGAGTGAATTCAATATGTATAGTTCAAGACGTTATTTAGTGGACCAAAGATAACGACACGTATGCGACAGTTATAACAATACAACATCACATTAAAAGGTATTTACGGTTGACTAAAGCTCATGACACCGAAGCTAATTACGTTTATAGCAGTACATTGCTAGGTTGAAACAAGCCCCCGAGGTATAGATGAAGTCTGTAAAGTGACTGGTTTTGACACAACATGGTTTTCTTCTCTTTTGGAAACATCCGTTTTCTTTTGAAAAGCGTGTTTGTTTAGTGGTGTGACACAAAGAAGAGATTGAGAACCATTTGTTTTGTCAAACTTAGTATTTACAGACTTACCTTTTTCAACTTTTTCCAACCTTGTCTTTAACTTAGATATGGTAGATAAAAGATTCTGATTCTCAGCACGAATAGCACCATATGCATATGTTTTCTCAGAAACATGAACAATTAATTCATCCATTTCCTTTTGAGTTTGAGACCGTGTCTTTTTTATTGAATCGAAAATCTTTTTATATTCCATTTTAGCATTATCACGCTCTTTTATCAAAGATTGGACTATAAAATCCAAAGACACGTTCTCATCCTTAAGTTTCTCCAACTTTGAAATCCAAGAGTAATCAAGAGGAATTGTGGTTTTATTCTTCGAAGTTGAATCCCATTTTTGTTTTTCTTTTTCATGTTGTAATTTTAATTGAAAATCAACACTTTGCTTTTCACATCTTTGAACATCTTTTTCAAGTATTTTTATTCTTGCCTCCAAACCCTCTTGAATCTCAAAAGATTTCTTCTTGACTTTTTCAAGTTCAACATTTAAGATCTTATCTACACATTCATGATTAATCAACACACACAGCTCAACATCTTGTTTGAGTGATGCTTCCAAAAGTTGATCTTTCAACAAATCATTTTGCTTCTCTAGTTCATCAAGCTCACTTTCTGTCGACTCAAAAACATCTTTCATTTCTTTTATATCCCTTTGAAATAGATTCTGAAAGAATTCAAGATAAACCTTCAATTCGTTAAGAATTGGTTTAACTTGGTCCTGACAAAAATCATTGATTTGTATCTCTGCTGGTGATGTGTAAAAAATGCTTGCTCTTTTACAGTTCTTTTGTATTAGCAAAGACAGCTTTTCAAAACCAACTTTTATCTTGTCTAATTCTTTGATCAAAGGTGACTCACTTGGCATATTTTTTGATACCGGAATCTTAACCGAGGGAATAGAAGAAGATGAAAAATATTTTTGCTCGACAGAAAGCTCTTTTTGAGGAACAAAATCTTTATAAAGCGCATTTAATTTTTTGTAGTTAATTGTCCAGCAATTTTGCTTATTTGCAACAGCAATTGGATCATTCATTTTTTCTGTCATTTTTTGTTGACTTTTGAAAGCATCCTCAAGAGTGTCCTCAGAATCTCTAACATTCAAAGGAATTTCTAAGTTACCTAAACAAGATGCAACATATAACTTTGGACACTTTGAAATTGCTTGCTTGAGTGTATAAGGATTCGGATACCCCAAACCATGTTTTAATTGTTGGTCATATACTGACAATGGTTTTGGTCCAAGCATAAACATTCCTTGTAAAGAATTGCCAAGTTTCAAAATCAGATCAACATTCTTTTTCAGTTTGGCCTCAAGATCTAGAATAGTATCATGATAAGTATCCTCTTTTTCACTCATTTGCCTTTTTAAAATTGAATGAGTCTTTTGTAATTCCTCATTTTTCCGTTTGAAATTTTTGACTTCTAAATCTAATTTATCTCGTTGTTTCTCGAGATCTCGAATGATATCTCGATCACGAACTAATTGAGACTGAGCTTGTTTATTATAACGTTTTGCCCGTTCATCAGCTTCAAGAAATTCGTTGAGATAATTATTATCCTTGTTTATGTTTTCCAAAATCCGAACCCGTTCCTTATACATCTCAAGCTGACTAGTCAAATGCGTGTTTTGTGTTTGGACTTGTTGAGCAAATATTCGTTGTTTTTCAGCTTCCTGATATGCATTTGTAACACCCCCAAATTGGATCGCAGCGGAATAAGGATCTCCGGGGCGTGTTACTTCAATGATCAATAACACAAGATATATATAGAACGACCAAAAAGTCGTTTTAAATGATCATCACCAATGGTACTGTTAATAATTTTAGTATGAGTTGGATACATTGGTTCATTATTCTCATCGATGGATGAAGATTGTACCTCACTTATAAATGCAGGACTCATAGCTTAGCCCATCGTTTTGAAGTATGATACAGCTGGTGAATTCTGGCCTTTAAGGCATATGTTTACTTGAGATTTCTTCAATTTCTTCCATCACTGATGTGACAGCAAAGAGAAAATCATTCTGCTCATCAGTAAGAATTACGCCAGCTTCATCCTGTTTTTCCAGCAACATTTGCTCCATGAAATACTTCGAGTCACGAACCCTTGGCTTTGGACAATTCCTAGCATAATGTCTTTTCCATGCAGTATGTAGCATGAAAAGCTTGAAGTATTGCCTGAGGATGGAGTTTTCGAAGAGAGTCCTTTAAACATTTTTCAGTCTCTTTTAGGAGCTTTCTTTCCCTCAAACAAACTTCCTCTTGAACATAAGCTAGTCTGCTATTACTTTTAGTATTACTAGAATTTTTGCTTTGAATATTCACCTCTGTCTCCCTTGAATGATTGCTTGATTTCTGGTGTTGGATGAAGCACGAAGACGATTATTTGGTGGATTAGAGAAATTTTGAGTAATGGCTTTTGCAAGTAACAACATTGCAGAGACTAGAGGATCTTCAGAATTGTTGTGAACATCATCCTGCTGGTATTCATCATCATAATCAACCACAGACGTAAGATGTGTCACATAATAAGATGATGTTTGTATGTGGATGAAACCCGTGGTGTGCTACTAGAGCCAAGGGTCATGAGACTTTTCTACTTCTTTACTCTTGAAAGCATTAACCAGTTCTCTAATTGCTTGGATGTAATCAAAAAAATCATCGAACGAATCCATTGTCAATTGTTTAGCAAGACGAACTTGAGTCACATATTTCAACCATTCCGGTTGCAAACTATTCAGAAACTTTATGTTAATTGTAACAGTTGGAAAGTTCATGTTATTTCGTTCCAAATCATTCATTAACTGAGCAAAACGGTTGTAGACAGAAACAAGTGCTTCCCCTGGTTCAGCAACAAATTGATCAAATTCGTTCGTAAAACGCGTTTCTCTGTCAACTTTGTTTTGTATAGTTCCCCTCATCAATCGTTCAACTCGTTTCCACATATCCTTGGCCGAAGTGCAAGCATCCACAGAATTGTAAATCTCATTAGGAATAGAAAGTAGAATCATATTCATGACCTCCATTTCAGCATCATGGAGCAATAGGTCATCACCTTCAAGATCCTCTGCAGTTTGCAATCGTGGTATTGTCGAGCCTTCAGGAACGAAATTCTTAAACTCATAAGGGCCTTCATCAAGTGCTTTGAGAAGCCACTTCCGGTTGTCTCTCTTCCGGTTTAGATATCGTCTGAATCTACTTGCCCATGGTATATAACTACCCCTTTCAAGCATAGGAGGCCTATTCTCAGAACCGGCATCAGCAAGGGATTGTTGGTATGTTTTGGATGTCGACATGTCTTATGATTCAAAGATTGGATCTTTGTAGACGAAAATGAGTGATATTTGTGAGAATAGTATCAAATTCGGTAACAGTAGTCAAACTCGGACAACACTGTTTACGGATCTGAAGATCGATATACTTCTCGAACAGTACACAAACTCGGTAATCTACAAACTTATTAAACTCAGAAATTCAAACTCGGTAAAACCTAAAACTCGATTTAACTACAAACTCGGTAGGTCCAAATTTTGAAAAATTCAACAATTATGAATTATTAATAACCACAAATTCGATGAAACCGAATTTGACGTCCGAATTTTTAAATTTTGAGAAATTTTATTTTTCAACACTTCAAATCACGATAAAACCGTGAAATGGATGTATGTTATGACTTTGAAAGCTTATTTCCGAGATTAATCGTAGCAAAACCTTATTTCACAAATTCGATAAAACCGAAAATGTGAAACTCATAAAACTCGATAAAACCGAGTTTGAGACTAAGCACCTAATATACAATTTTTAATAGAACCGAAAGGTCGTATATATCTATTACACGATGTTTCTTATCGAAATTACACAAATTTTACTACTGAATCTGCTAAAAAACAAGAATAACACTTCCGAGAATGATAAACTTCTTTCGAGAACACGAATACCACTTCCGAGAACTGCTAACGAAGTAAACTTAAACTCGATAATCCCAACTACTCAAATTTACTACCAAAATCGATCTCGAAAACTCAAAATCTTCAACCGAATTCTTCGAACTTCATTGTACGCTTCTTGGACACAAATCGAATTCTCGGACGTGAACAAAACCTCATAAAACGATCACTCTAATTCTCTATTGGCGATTGATACCACTTGATAGGTTACATTAATCTTGAATCAATCATATCGAACATGTATGCATAGAGAGAATAGTAGAGAAGGCAAGTAAATGAAATTCAAATAAAATAAAAGGGAGGGAAAAGTGTAAGAGTTTGTTACAAGTGCATCACCCTCTAATGAAGATTAGAGGGGTATTTGTAGTTAATGGAAGGAGACTTCCCTTTCTTATTTTCCTAACTTGTCACATCTAGTCCATAGACTTTGGTAATTATGCTATTTCATTCTTTTAGCATAATATACCTTATTACAAACTACTTTGACGTTATTAAAAGAAACACTAATTACTCGAATTATACAAAATTACATAATCGAAACTTTTAAAGATCATAATAAGTACCACCTCAACAACATGATCCTAAAGACAAAGGGAAGGGTAAGATGGTTGAACAAGAAAAGCCATTAAAGAAAAATGACCAAATCAATTTTGATGAGGAAATTGCTCAAAGATTGCAAGCATAGATGCAAGCTGAACTAGAAGAAGAGGAAAGGCTGGCAAGAGAAAGAGAAGAAGATGCAAACATTTCTGAATGGGATAATGTTCAAGCTATGATAGATGCTGATTACGAGCTAGCTGCAAGATTACAGGCACAAGAGCAGGAAGAGCTGACCATTGAAGAAAGGTCAAAGTTGTTTGTAGAACTCATGGATAAAAGGAAAAAGCATTTTTCAAGACTTAGAGCAGAAGAGCAAAGAAGAAAACCACTAACCAAAGCTCAAAAGATGAATCAAATGTGTAATTATCTGAAAAACATGGTTGGATTCACTCACCATTAGTTGAAGAATAAAAGCTTTGATGAAGTTCAAAAGGCTTTTGACAAGACCATGAGTTGGATAGACTCATTAAGGTATAATGTTGTCCCACCTCCCTATACTGGGAATTTTATGCCACCAAAACCTGATTTAGTTTATCCTAGTCTAAATGATGTAAGGTACTGCAAACCACCAGCAAGACTGCGATTGAGAGTAGGGTTAGAAATAGGATCCCCGTCAGAACTAAGTTTGGATTCCGTGTCAACCAGCGTCTGAGTTGGATTACAATTAGCCATATGAGCCCTTTTCAAAAGCTCGAAGGCATATTTCTTTTGAGACAGAAACATGCCTATAGAGTCACGTGTGACAGAAATCCCCAAGAAGTAATTAAGCGCCCCCAAATCAGTCATATCAAACTCCTTATGAAGAGAGGAGATAATATGGCGAAGTAAATCCGTAGAATATGCAGTTAGTATAATATCATCAACATAAATCAATAAATATGCAACCTCGGAAACATGTTGATAAATAAATAATGAAGAATCACATCTACTAGAAGAGAAGCCAACACGTAAAGCATAACTAGCAAACCTTTGAACAACCAAGGCCCGAGGTGCCGCTTTAACACATATAAGGAACGTTGTAATGAAAAAAATTGATGTGGAAATACGAGAATCCACATACCCGATAGTTGATACATATAAACCGTCTAGGGACTAGATCACGTTAAAAGAAGCATTCTTAACATCATAGGCTGCTGAACGCGCAACCACGAGAAGAGCATGGCTTAAGAAACAGTCCGAATGGTCCGGTTTAATACAATCCAGACTAAATGTGTCGTCACAATCAATACCAACATGCTGAGTGCACCCATTGGCAACAAGTCGGGCTTTGTACCTACTCAAAGATCCATCTGCATGATACTTATGTCTAAACAACCACATAGACCGAACCACATTAGCATTAGGTGGTTTCAAAACAAGCATCCAAGTACTATTTTTAACTAAAGCATTATATTCATCATACATAGCAGCACGCCAATTAGGATCAGACAAAGCAATAAAAGGAAAGTTAGGAAAAGGAGAGATATGAGACATATGAAAATTAAAACGAGGGTTAGGCTTAACAGTACCAACTTGAGCACGTGTGACCATCGGGTGAGTTCGAGTTGGAGGTTGTCGGGCTGATGTAGTGGCAGGTACAGGGGAATGGCTGCATGAGATGGGCCAGTAGGTGTTGGAGAGTGGGCTGTAGTGATTGATGGTTGTTCTTGGGCCGTAGGTGTTGGAGAAGGAGTGGCAGGATTCGTTTGTTGGGCTCCGGATGATGGTGGAGTAGTTGGGGTCGGGTTTGTAGGAGGAGAGGTGTGATAGATTAAATTACAGGTAAGAGGAGATAGGTTAAGAAATTCATAAGATGGGGGGGGGTGATAGTAGAAATAGAGCCGTAAAGGAATTGGTTTTCGTCAAACGTGACGTGCCGAGAAAGTATAATTTTATTGGTGGAAAGGTCAAGGCAACGGTATCCTCGGTGGTAGGAGGGATATCCCAAGAAAATGCATGGTGTGGCTCGAGGGGCTAATTTGTGTGGTGAATCAAGGTGTGGGTAGCATAGGCATCCAATGTCAAAGACGAGATAATCAGGATCTTTTTGGAAATAATTTTGTTAACTTGTTAAATCTTACGTTGCTGGTATCATTATTAATTCATTGTTGAGGGGAAGTAGGTTAAAGAAGGTAGGCAGCCTTTGAAGTGCTCGGACCCAAAAATGTAGGCGGAATGTAGGCTTGAAAAAAGCAGGGTACGGATGAACATTGTTGATGTTCTAATCATCCGCTTCTGATTTCCCGTTTGTTGAAGGTTCGGGACAGAAAAACAAAATTGAATTCTATTTTTCTCAAAAAGGTGAAGTAGGTTGGTGTTATCAAACTCACCACCATGGTCACATTGGAAAGCTTTAATTTCACACTTAGATTTGTTTTTGACATAAGAACGAAAATGTAAAAACTTTTGAAACACATCGGATTTATGACGTAATGGGTAAATCTACAAGTAATGAGAAAAGTGATCAAGAAACAATACATAATATTTAAAACCACCAACACTAACAATAGGAGAAGTCCAAATATCGGAATGAATAATATCAAAAGAAGAAGAAACGCGAGTATCCGAACTGACAAACGGAAGCTTCACATGTTTGCCAAGTTGGCAAGCATGACAAATATGTGAAGACTTCTCTTTATTGCACGAAATATAATTACGAGAAATAAGAGATCATAGCACTTCCGCACCGGGGTGTCCGAGACGTTGGTGCCACGTAGTAGGACTGATAGAAAGCAAAGCACTAGGTATAGGGGATGGTTTGGTAACTGGGTAGAGGTCTCCAGAACTGTCACATCTTAAGAGGATATGACGAGTCAAGAAATCCTTTACATAGAAACCAAATTCATCAAACTCAACACTACATTTATTATCCCTAGTAAACTGACGCACTGAAATAAGATTTTTGATTATGTTAGGAGTGATAAGTACATTATGGGTCTGTTTGGCAAGAGCTGTTTTGTAGCTTTTTTAAAGCTACAAGCTTTTTGTTTTAAAAAAAAGCTCCTACAAGAAAATAGCTTTGTTTGGATAACCAAGTTTGAAACTTTTAATTTACATAAACAGATCTAAAACTAAAAGCTATAATAGAAGTGTTTTAAATTTTATGGAGCTATTAATATTTAATTTTACTCAAATACCCTTTATCCTTTTACAAGTAACGTAAGTCTCTCACTACTTGAAGAAGAATGGTTGTCTACTTGTTTTCTTTAATTTAAGATATATGGTTAAAAGTAAAGAGTTAAGATAACGCGACAACAAATGTTTACTAAAAATATATGGTTAAAAGCATGCATGGTTCAAATGTTTATATTTGCTCTATCTTTGTACCACTTTAAGAATATGTTGTAATTATGAGAACATATATTACTAGATGAATACGTTATTTAAACTTTAAAAGAGAAAAAATATAAATGGTCTTAAGAGTAAACATTGCCCTTTGTATATTTTTAAACAGATATATAAATGAAAATGGTTGAAATGTCTCGTTTGAATGAGTCGAGCTTCAACCAAAATTTGCAACACTTGTTAATCGTAGAAATATATAAATAAAAATGTCTTGATTATTAACAATATAATAAGTTTATTATTTTTATGTTTTACATTTTTTACAATTTAGATATGTCTTTTTATGTCATTTTACGTCTTATAATTGTAGTTAACAGCTAAGTAACCAAACATTTTTATTAAATAAATTATACAGCTTGTAGCTCATGTTAACAGTTTTACAGTTAACAGCTTACAGCTTACAGTTTACAGCTTACAGTTTATAGCTTACAGCTCGGTTTTGCCAAACATAGCCTATGAAGATATAGAGGACGACTAAGAGTAGGCAAGATGCTATGACCAGTGTTAGTGACGGGAATTTTTCCGTCACCCACACAAACAGATAGATATAAACGATTGTTATAAACAGTACTTAAATTACTTGAATAAGATTTTAGATGAGAAGACGCACCCGTATCCATATTCCATGTTGGATCCCGAATAGTCATGGCACTAAAGGCTTGTGGGAGCCTAGACGAAACTGCGTCTAAAATACTTGCTCGTGTATTCGACATATTGATGAAGATAAATAAATGAAGAATAGAATTAAATGACTTGCTTTTCCTTTTCTTGTCTGTATGCGTCAGCAGTAATCCATAAGGATGAAACAATTATGAATTTGTTCTTTCTTTTCACACGCCAAAACACCAAATAGATGAATAATTGATCTTTTCTTCTTAGTTACTGAATCGTAACTTTTTTTTTAAGACCTAATAGAAGATAGATGAAGAAGGAAAGAGATACATAGAAAAATTAGGAGATGATCGGTATTGCTCTTGATACCATATTGAATGGTGAAACTTTGTGTGTCCGTTATTTCATAAACATATCCAATATATATAGATGTACAATGAGATAAGACACATCAATACAATGAGATAAGACCTGCAAGTGTCCATCAATATTAAATGAGATTGATAATCAAATCACAATTTCTAAAGATACTGTCAAACACTCCGATATTTATTACGTGGATTGATATTTGCCAACTAATAAAAAGATCCAACACCGCCTCCTTCCCTTTTAATTTGCTTTTGATTTACATTTTATTCAATGCAGTGATATCTTGTGTCAATGCAGGTCCCGTAAACAACCAGCACATCTATAAAGTAACGAGCACATCTAGATATAAATCCTTATCTTCAATACTTCAACTTGTTTACCCAGATTTGAATTCAGACTAGTGAAGTGCTAACGAAATAATGTGATGGTACCACGTACTCATAAATTCGTACAGTTAAATTCAGCCCACTGAATTGATTATTTATTCAATGTAGTGATGTATATTGTTTGAATGAGGATCACGTACTCATAATTTTACACCAAAACAATCTTCACATCTATAAAGAAACCAATGTCTGCACAAGAAGAGTTAAATCTAAAATCTTTATTTGAAAGAAAGAAAACCATTTGTTTTTTTATGCTATTGAAGTATTTCTTTCATTCATTTTTTTATCTTTTTTCACTAGAGTGTTTCGAGATTTGAACATATAAATTCTTTTTAATTTCATACGTTTTCATCAGTTTTTATACATTTTTGTATGTTTTTTTACGATTTTTTACGTTTGTACATTTTTGTACCTTTTTGTATGTTTTAATACGTTTTTGTCCGTTTTCATACGTTTTATATGTTTTTTTACGTTTGTGTACATTTTTATACCTTTTTTTTTCATTTTGTACGTTTTTATACTTATTTTACGTTTTTATACGTTTGTGTAAGTTTTTATACATTTGTGTACGTTTTTTACATTTTATATGTATATACGTCTTTGTACGCTTTTTGTA
>BQNB010067096.1:0-34324 GCA_026074375.1 Tanacetum coccineum | reverse complement strand
AGCAACCAGATGGGGGAAACAAACCGAATTTCAAAAAGGGTTTTAAAAACAAGCACAGGCCAGAACGGAAGCCAGACAGGTTCTCACTCCTTACAAATACCCCGAAAGAAATTTTCGCTTTAGAAAAAGGAAAATTTAAGGCTCCACCACCAATGGTAACCCCTGTGGATAAAAGGGATCCAAACAAATACTGTGAATTTCATGCGGATACGGGCCACATTACAGACGAATGCATGCAGTTGAGAAAGTAGATAGATGAAATGATCAAGGCAGGTAAGTTCTCACAATTCATCAAAGAACTAAAACAGAACGACATGCCAAAGGCACCCAAGAAGGGGGAAAAGGTCGGAAAGGAAAAACCACTAGCCATCCTGATGGTCCAACCATGGGAGAGAGTAGCCAAGAAAAAGGTTACCCAGAGTTTCTCTTCGGAGGCAACAATCTCTTTCCCACCTCTGGGAGACGAGGACGGAACAGAAGGACCAATGATCATTGAGGCTGAGATAGGAGGGCACTTCATGCATCGAATATACTTGGACGGAGGAGCGTCCTCAGAGATCCTATACGAACACTGCTTCGTTAGGCTCCGGCCTGAAATAAGAAGCCAAATGGTTCCGACTACCACATACCTAACCGGATTCAGTGGGGAAACCATTTGGCCGCTGGCCAGATATCCTTGCTAGTGAAAATAGGTGACTAAGAGCATTCCACTTCCGCATGGTTGTAAGGTCACCATCCCAACACAATGAAATAATAGGCAGGCCGGGTATAAGAAAAATCCGTGCCATACCATCTACGGCACATGAAATGTTAAAGTTCCCAGTTGAAGGAGGAACTGTAACGTTACGAAGCAGCAAGATCATCCTAATGGAATGTACAATGATCTCCGAACCTAGCACACGGCCCCCCGAAGTTGGCAAAATATTGGAAGAAAAGATAAAAGTGGTCATTCATCCGGAATACCCTGAGCAAATAATAGCCATAGGGTCTACCCTAACAGAAAAAGGACGCAAAGAACTATGTACTCTGCTTGGACAAAACTAAGACGTTTTCACCTGGAAACCAGCAGACATGACGGGCGTCCCACGACACGTAGAGGAGCACCGTCTAAAAGTCCGAGAAGGGTGCTTACCTGTCAGACAAAAGAAGAGGGGGCAAGCACCGGAAAGGAATAAAGCAATCTAGGAAGAAATAAAAAATTTGGTAGATGCCGGAATAATAAAAGAAGTCCATTATCATAGCTGGCTATCTAACCCAGTCATGGTCAAGAAACACGATGGAAGTTGGAGAATGTGTGTAGATTTCAAAGATCTAAACAAAGCATGTCCTCAGGATGGTTACCCACAGCCGGAGATAGATTGGAAAGTAGAATCTCTTTGCGGATACCCCTTCAAATGTTTCCTGGACGCATACAAGGGGTATCACCAAATAAAAATGGCAAAGGAAGATGAGGAAAAAACGGCATTTATCACAAATCAATGGATATTTTGTTATTCAAAGATGTTGTTTGGTCTAAAAAATGCCGGAGCGACCTATCAGCGTTTGGTAGACAAGGCATTCCAAAGGCAGATTGGGTGCAACCTGGAGGTATATGTCGACGACTTAGTTATAAAAAGCCGTACGGAAGAAGAAATTATCCGCGACATGGCAAAAACATTCAAAACTCTTCGGCAAATAAACATGAAGTTGAATCCAAAAAATTCTCCTTCGGAATGCAAGAGGGGATGTTCTTGGGCTACAAAGTGAATGCTGACGGACTCAAAGTATGTCCGGACAAAGCCGATGCGGTCCTTGGCTTGTCATCTCCGAGATGCCTCAAGGACATGCAAAAGCTGAATGGGAAACTAGCAAGTTTAAACAGGTTTTTTTCAAAGTCAGCCGAAAAATCACTGCCTTTCTTCCAAACCTTAAAAAAGTGCACAAAAAAGAGTGACTTCCAATGGACTCAGGAGGCCGAAGCAGCTTTTAAACAAATGAAGAAGCTAATCGCAGAGCTCCCAATGCTAACCGCACCTAAGGAAAAGGAGGAGTTAATAATATATTTAGTCGCGGCCAAGGAAACCATCAGTGCAGTGTTAATGACAGAAAGGGAAGGCAAACAAATACCAGTATACTTTGTGAGCCGCGCCCTACGAGGGCCGGAGATCAACTACAACCCTATGGAAAAATTGGTGTTAGCTTTGCTCAGTGCAAGCAGGCGGCTGAAAAGATACTTCCAAGCACACGCAATCGTTGTAATCACGGATCAGCCGATAAAGCAACTATTGTCGAACTTAAAAATCAGTGGGAGGATGCTAAAGTGGAAGTTTGAACTAGAAGGATATGATATCCAATACAGGCTGAGGGCATCAATCAAAGGACAAATACTAGCGGATTTAATTATGGAACGACCGGAGGAAGAATCCCCGAATGTACCCATGACGGAACCGGAGGAAATATCGAAACCTTGGACCCTTTTTACGGACGGATCATCTTGTATAGATGGTTCCGGAGCTGGACTAATACTAACCAACCCAGAAGGGGTTGAGTTCACATATGCCATGAGGTTTAGGTTTGAGGCCACAAACAATGAAGCTGAGTATGAAGCGTTAATAGCCAGTCTCCGGATCGCAGAACAAAAGGGTGTAAAAAACCTTCAAGCAAGCGTGGACTCACGGCTTGTAGCCAACCAAGTAAATGGTTCTTATGTAGCAAAAGAACCAGGCATGGTTTAGTACTTGGAAAAGGTAAAAGGGCTCACAAGCAATTTCAAGGAATTTTCCATCAAACAAGTGCCGCGGAGCGAAAACAAAAAGGCGGACGCCCTAAGCAAGATTGCATCTACAAGCTTCGCGCATCTAAGTAAGCAAGTACTTGTGGAAGAACTGAAGGAAAAGTCCATAAATGAGAAGGAAGTCCTGGCCATAGTAGAGGAGGAAGGACACACGTGGATGACACCCGTATGCGAGTACTTTACAAAGGAAATCCTTCCGGCAGATAAAAAGAAAGCCAGGGCAGTACGTCGCAAGGCAGCTAGGTACACCATGATCAATGGAACTTTGTACAAGAAATCTTTCTTAGGACCATGGCTCCGGTGTGTCGGGCCGCTCCAAGCAAACTACGTCCTTAGAGAAATACATGAAGGGTCGTGCAGCATGCATTCCGGTCCTAGATCCGTGGCTGCCAAAGCTATCCGAACAGGATATTACTGGCCAACAATGCATATGGACGCACGGAAGTTAATAAGGGAATGCAATGATTGTCAAGTCCATCGCCTCGTCCCAAGAAACCTGCAACAAAATTTAACTCTTATCACATCTCCGTGGCCATTTTACAAATGGGGGATCGACATAGCCGGACCCTTCCCGGAAGGCCCAGGCAAAGTCAAATTCTTGATTGTAGCTGTTGACTATTTTACCAAATGGATCAAAGCCAAGCCCGTCGCAACTATCACATGCAATCAAGTTAAAAAGTTCGTGTGGGACAACATTGTCTGCAGATTTGGTCTACCAGGGGAAATTGTATCAGACAATGGAAAATAGTTTCGCGACAACCTATTCAAAGACTGGTGTGAAAAACTATGTATCCGTCAATGCTTTGCTTCCGTGAAGCACCCACAAACAAACGGCTTGGTTAAAAGAGCAAACAGAAGTTTGGGGGAAGGAATAAAAGCTAGATTGGATGAAAGAAGCAAAGACTGGATAGGAGAACTCTCACACGTCATATGGTCCCACCGCACAATGATTAAATCAAGTAATGGGGAAACACCATTTTCACTAACATGCGGCACGGAAGCTGTCATCCCAGCAGAGATAGGCATGCCAACGCTCCGGACAATGGAAGTAGACCCGACAAAGAACGATGAAGCCTTGGAAATAAACCTGGACCTCATAGAGGAAAAAAGGGAACAAGCAGCAATTCAAGAAGCAAAAAGCAAAACTAAAATGGAAAAGTATTACAACTCCAGGGTCCGCGACACAAGTTTCAAGCCAGGCGACATGGTCTACCGCAACAACGACACAAGTCACGCCAGGGATGGAGGCAAACTTGGACCCAAATGGGAAGGACCGTACGAAGTTGCAGAATCACTTGGAAAAGGAGCATACAAACTTAAAGATTGCAAAGGAAATGAACTCCCGCGGACATGGAACATTTGTAATCTTAAAAAGTGTTATATACACGAAATGTAAGAACCC
Organism: Tanacetum coccineum; assembly: GCA_026074375.1. Lineage (NCBI taxonomy): Eukaryota > Viridiplantae > Streptophyta > Magnoliopsida > Asterales > Asteraceae > Tanacetum > Tanacetum coccineum. The sequence continues at coordinate 30,149 of BQNB010067096.1, read as the reverse complement.
GCCCGACACATATGATGCTCCGGAGGGCAATATCTCAATTTATCTTTATCTTGTAATGTATTAAATTTTAATAAAAAATGGGGATTAGCTACCCTCACGAGTTTTAAATCCTTTTTTTTTCCTTTTTACTTTGAAAAGTTATATTAATTGTTAAGACGCGCACGCAAGGAGCCACGCTCCACAAATATATTATCCCGTATAATAAAGGTTGAGCAACCTCAAAATGAGCTCAGGTGCGTAAGAGGTATTGCAAACCCTGCACCGGGACAATAACCCACAAATATTCACAAGACTATCTATTACGAACGTACACCAGTAATAAGTAAAAGATAGCAAAATATATGAACATGTTAAACTAGCATTCATATTACAAAAGAAGCCGCAGAAATAGCCACACACGGCCGCGGTATACAAAACATCATAAAAGTTCTACACAAAAACTGTCATAATAGACCACATGCGGTCACGGCACAACCTAAAAGCGGAAGGCTTCAAACTTAAGGATGGCAACTACGCTTCCTAGAGCCTCGTCTGTATCCTCCTCATCAAAGTCCTCGACGGAGAGAGGAGCCGCAGAAGTACTAGTTTCACCCACCCAAGTCTGAGAGGACAGGGGGTTAGAAACTATCTCCATCATCAGCTGACGAAGAGCTGCAGCATGCTTCTTCGCTCCTTCAGCACGAGAATGAAAATTCAGCAAAGCGAAGGACAAAGAAGTTTCCCCAACGATGGCCTTATCATCAGAATGATGGATGGGGACGGAAAGCTGCTCAAGACACGGTTGCAGGTGAGCAGCTTCTGGGAGGTCAGCTAAGGGTCCGTCCAGGATAAAGCAATCTAGGACCTCATCCATCCCGGCATCCTTTTTGGACTTCAACAAATTTACCAGAGGGAAGTCCACGTCCTCAAGAGCCCTCACCGCATCAAAATAGCTGGTCCTGGCAGCCTCCGAGTTATAAGCCTCGACCGCGGAAAGCTGGGTTCCAGCAACCCCATGCTCATACCCAGCCTCCAAGCCCTCCTGCATACCAAAATCCACGGCACGGCCCAAGGCGTGACCCAGAATGCCTTGATACTTAGGAGATTTCAAACATTTTAGCACAGCGAGCTGAATCCCGTGCGTCAGAAACCATCTCCTTCTAGCCAAGGTGGTCAGGTAGGCGGGATAAAATTCCCCCTCTAAATGGCCGGAGACATCCATCACATGTGCCTCAAGCTCGGCTACACGGTTATAAAGCACTTGGGCCTGCTCTTCCTGCTGAGCTTCCACCTTCTCTTTAAAGTCCTGAAAGGCTGTGTGAATGGTAGAAACCTGCGAAAATAAGAAGTTACAAAAGGTAAAAAAAAAGAACATGCGAAATAAAAGACATACCTCAGAGGTAAGCCTATCCCTCTCATAGGTCAAGGAGGTAATCAAGCTCCCGGCTTCAGCACAGGCGGCATGGGAATCATCAAGCGCAGACTTGAGATAAGTGGCACGAGAATCAAGTAAGGAGATGTCAGTGTCCTTCTGTGCAATAGTACTTTTTAGCGCTGACACCTCCGCGGTCAAGGCAGACACCTGATTACGAAGACGGATAACCTTCGAGGTCTCCACCCTCTCCGCCTTCTCCGCAACCTCCACCAATAAAGATTTCAGTCTGAGAATCTCTAAGTCTTTCTCATCAAGCAACCTACCACGAGCATCATACTTGCCTTTGAGCTTCTCCTTAAGCTCTAGCTCATGCTCGGCGCGGGACCTTACCTCCGACTCAAGACAAATCTGTCGCGCCGCCCCCACGTTGAACTCCGTATACAATTGTTCATAATCCATACTTCGGAGGGTAGAGAAAAAGCCAGGGGGAGCAACGCGGTCAACCAATGTGCGACAGGAAAAACCGTCATCCAACAGCGAGTCGTTGGTAATGTTCCATCGAGGAACATACCAACGTTTTGCCTCGGCAGAATTCAGGGCGGGCAACTCATAAAAGGAGTCATCTGACCCTTCTGATATCTCGAGCTGGGAAGATCCGGCTACATCCGACGTAGGCGTAACGCCTACATTCTCCCGGGCGAAAGTTACAGTAGCAGCAGTAGTATACACCGGGACATCCGCGGTACGGGCACTATCAAATAAAAAAACTGTTAAGGAAAGCACATAGAAGTGCAGTCAAACAAAAGGTAAACATGTAAATACCTCTGAACGACAACATGGGCCTGGATATCAGCCTGAAAAGAAGGCCTCAACACAAGGGGACTTGTCGGCATAAGTTGCCTCAGCCCAGCAAGAGTCTTCCCACCAGTACCGATAGCAAGGCTGGGGTGATCCTTCCTCAGCTGCTTGGCAGGAAGGGTATCACTCTGCTTCACCAACCTCTTCCTCTTGGACTTCCCTGACTGTATCTTGGCAACTTCCTCTGGCCTAGCCGCAGCCAGATCCGCATCCGGCTCCGTCAAATCTAAATAGGTGTCCTCCGAAATAACATTCTCTGGCTCCACCTCTGCCAGAGCAGACACCTCCAGAGCAGACACTTCAGGAGCAGACACCTCAGGAGCAGCAGCAGAACTACTGCCACCTGTAGCAGGAGTAACCAAGGACATGAAACAATGACTCATACTCTCCAGTAGCTTCACCTGGTCATCTTTTTTCTGAATTTCCACCGCTTGGACCTTCCGGGGGTCGGCAGTCTTGATAAAGTCAAGCAAACCAATTTCTACCAAACAAACACCAAAAGATTAGACCTCATAAATAAAAAAATAAAAAAAATCCCACCGAAGGAAGTAACACCCACCCGTTCCGTCAGGCCTCTCAAAGGCCGGATAAGTATTCTCATCAAACGGATAATATGGGCTCAAACCCACAAGACACAAAAAGCACTCTGAATAACGGCGGAAGGGAGCTTTGTTTTTCTCCAGGAACCTAACAGTCTGCTCTTAGCGAGCGATAAGATGGGGAGCCGGATCTTTTTCCAACACGCCCCCCATATACAAGGAGACGGGGATAGGAAACACTTTAGCATCAACCCAGAAAAAATGATCGGACTAATTTTTAATGGAGTCCGGGGGTTTCGGGAAGCAAGAAGGAGATGATGTGGAACGTTTTGCAAAGGAAAACAACCCGTCACTATATGTACGGGTATAGAACGCACGAAACACAGTTACCGACGGGGCAAGGTCAAGCACGCGCGTTAAAACCTCAAAATGAGATACACGGGCAGCACCAAAAGGGGATAATTGGGAAATATGTATGCGGAAATATCTGAGAACAGCCATAAAAAATTTTGTGAAGGGAATCTTATAACCACAATAATCAAAAAACCTGGTATAAACACCCACTTTACCCTCAGGGAATTGAGTGATAGTTTTATCCCGCCCCGGAGCCACGAGATGAACTTCATCCGGAATATAATAGTTATTACAAAAGTTTTCTACCATTTCTCGAGTCATAATGGAATGCTTAATAGCAAAGTTAGTCATTTTGAAGAGACGAGCGAAGAAAGATGCTAACCTGAATCTTGAAAAACAGTAAAAGTGAAGAAAACAACGCACGGAGGAAGTTTAAAGAATAAAAGCTTGAAGAAATTAACAATGGCAGAAAGGAGGTTTGTGAAAAATAAAACAATAAAAATAAGGGGTATTTATACCCTTGGTGTATTTACTCCTACCAATAGTCTGATGACGCCACGTGTATACCACTTACATAATCAATGGCAGCAATGCATCTGGGAAATAGTTAAAAAGCTGTCAAAACCGTCACATCAGCCAGAGGATAAAAGGACAGCAACGCTCCACGTCAGCGGAACGTCACAAACTTGATAATGAAGCATCACGGCATGAAATAGATAACTCCAGAAGCAAACCAGCAGCAACAAAGGAATCAGAAGTCTAGCATTGATCATCGCACGCAGGACAATATTCAAAGTATATTCAATAACTTGGATATCAAGGTTCGAGGTTGATCAAAGAAATAGATTACTTGATGATTTTGAGTCAATTGTAGTCTAGTCATTATATGTATCTTCCTTAAGGAAGTAGGTTGCCTATGTAACGAGCTGAGATGTGGGATTAACCCACATCTATTGTACTGAACTGTTTTTTGAAGTAATAAATTTACTGGGGAAACTCTTTTACAGTGTATACAAAACTAACATGAGAAACACATATTACATAAAATGCTAGAAATAATATTGTATTATTGAACATTAACACTAATAGATGGGAATCATAATCCGTTGATTATAAAGATCAGCACACCTATATAAACATATTAATCATCAGGTTGAGTCGGCTTCGGAGGAGTTGGCTTTTCTTTCTTGGGAGGAGGAGGTGATTTGTTTTTTGGAGGAGGAACTTGGCACAGTCGTAGACGCAAACACAAATGGGTTTTTCTCCACCTTGACGACAATATCCACGTTCACCGTTCTCATGTATTTGACAGTTCTTGGCGCACAAATCATCCTTACATTTTCCCCTATAATATGTAGTATCTTTGTCACAATATTGTATTCCTTTCACGAGTGTGATTTCTGTCCATGTCATGCAATTATGATACAGAGTATATACGTGGAATGATAAACGGAAAACATGTTACTGGCACACACTGAAAAGCCGTATCTGGAGAAACTGATTTACATCTCGGGTTTCACTATTGTAACGATTAAGGAGCTTTAACACAAAACTACAATAAGGAAACTATTTAAACTTCCAACAAGGAGCTGGAAAAAAAGAGCTTATAGCTCCCTCCCCCCTAGCGATAAGCAGTAAAAAGCGTGTCCCCGTTAAAGAGGTTGTTTGTTCAACTCCTGTTGAGACTAAATGTGTATTGGTGTGTTTGAGAGAGTAAATTGTTAACTCAAGAATCCCATTGTGAAATGGAAAAAAAAAATCAATTTTAAAGATAAAAGCTATATGTATAGAAGGGTCTGACAAAAGTGAGTATTTTTAATGCACCTGATATAGCAAGAACGAAGAGGAGGATATGAACCGATAAGGACGAAATAGAAGTTTTTGTCATTTTTGAGTTATGATGAAACTCAAGTACACTCTCAAGGAGTTGAATGAATAAGAAATTATGTGATGAAGGAGAGTATTTATGAAGGGAATGAACTAAAAAAATATGTGACATTGCTTAACAAAAAAAAACATGAAGAAAACAAATCATCCACTGTCAATTAGCTTTTTTTTCTTTTTTCCTTTTCTCTTTCTTTTTTTTTATTCAAAACTTTTGAGCGGCTAAGAAAAATCACAATGATATTTTTTTTACAATGCCAACATAACTTGCTGATTAATACGAACTATACGGATGAAATTCTAGGATGTGCAAAAGTAGGTCATAGGTTGATAATATGATTTGAATTCGGTACAAATGCACGTGATAGATTTTCTATACAAACTAAACTACTTTAAGCTTGACCTAATTAATTCATTTCAAAAATAGATCGAATCCTTCAAAACTTAAAAAGAACATGCCAACTGTCAAGTATTTTTTTAGATTTCGTGTTATTTTCAAACTTTGATGAACGAAAAAATAAAATGTTCGCATTTGGATGCACGAATAGCATCTAGCGTAACAAATCATTTCACGCTTTCATGCAAAACTGCATAAATTTGAATTTAGACTTGTTAGGCCAGGATTTTTTTTACCGCGTACCATACCAATCCATGGTTATTCGGACCCATAACACACACCATCATAAAGATAACAGATTAGAGACAATATTATTGGTTTCCGAGCTGTCCTGCTCTATATAAATCTATGTTGAGATCTCCTAAATTATTACTTAGGTTTTTTAGTAACTATGACTAATCCACAGAGTTTGAAATCAGAGTTACACAAAGTCAAACTGGATAATAAAACCCTCAATTATCAGGAAGTTGGCGTGACCAATTATGTGCAGTCAAGAGATGCAAAAGGGAAAAGAGCAACACTTGCATAATGAATTATCAAATTGGTCTATCCGCGGAAGGTCATCAGATTAGTTTGAAATGCTTGGGATGGCCACAGGCTTCATGTACATGCAGGAAATTGCTCCTGCAACAGTCTAGTTGCGAAGCTTTCTGTAGACATTCAATAGCCTACAACCCTGGAACTAGAATGGATAACTTGATCGTGAAGAAGAATAGACTTGCAACAACATAAGTATGATGGATAATAAGCAACTTGCACAAGATAATATATACCCAAACGCTTGATCTTTATTAACGTTTGTAAAGAAAAGAACGAGTACAATAACCCCTCCCCCCTCACCTCTTTATTGTAGAGATGAGGGGGGAAGAAACCAACCCTAAACCGAGTTGTAAACCGGCTGCTGTTACAAGGAGGAAAACCACAGTCGTATATTCTAATGCCCTAGTCTAAAGACATCATCTGGTATATATAGAGTTTCATGAACCGACTTATAAATCCTATTTGGGCTAAACTTGGGCTAAAGTTTCACTAAACCCCCTAAACAATCTAATATGAATACTAATTTATATAACAGATACCTATAGTTAGACGTCGTGCACACAAGAGCTCAATGCCTTGGAGTAAAAATACGCTTCATGAACTAAATAATTGGATTACATAACGTGCTTATAAACTTTGTGATGATCTAATTGTCGTGCTCGAGTTTGTCCTATACTTTTATTTTCCCTTGATAATCATCTATGAACTCAAGCTAACGTTTCATATTTCAGCTGTATGATTTATTTATGGGAAAGTGATTATAACCAATGCATAAATACGATAACACGGAAAAAGTTATACATAGAATTATAAGCTATTGATCATTACACGTCCAAAATACGTACAATTTTGGGAAATGCTCAATATGATATGTACGTGTGAGGCAATATCATTTTATTCATATATATTCTTATAAGTCTAGCTATTCAAGGAGAATAATTAAGACATGGTATTCGATCTCTTGGCTTGGACTTTGTCCTTAGTGAGCAGATGGAGGAGGTGGTGAGCCACCATCGGCAGGAGGAGATCCACCGTCCGCTGGAGGAGGTGGTGATCCACCATCGGCAGGAGGTGGTGGAGAGCCGCCAGAGGAGGGAGCTGGTGGAGGCGCCGCTCCTGGAGGAGCTGGTTTCGCTCCAGGAGGTGCTTTGGAACAGTCAAAGTAGCAAAAGCAAGCGTCCTTACCTTCTCGCTTGTGACAAGCACCATGTTGTGCTTTCTCCCAATCTATACACTTTTTGTCACATTTCTTGTTGTCGCACTTACCTGAATACGTCTTGCTGGCCTTTTCACAAAGCTTTGGAGCGGCAGCCTCTATCTCTGTTCATTGAGTTATATCAAAACAAAATCTAGTAATTAGTTTATATTAAGTAAATGAGACATAAAAGGTTTGTCATAAGTATTTTTTACTAAAAATGTACATTCAGTGATCGTTACTACAACGATATATGAATAATCAGATTGTTATTGGAAACTAAGACTCAGTAATAAGAAACAAAACTGAAAGAGTCCTAAATAAATGATTTGGCACCTGCGATAGCAAGTATGAAAATCAGAAGAGCCGCGCAAAAAACATATGAACTTTTTGCCATTTTTGAATTATGACGAGGCTGAACAACAAATCCTTCGAGTTGGATGAAGTGAATGTTAAGACGATAAGCAGTATTTATAGATAGGAGATCGAATGAGTTTCCAATAAGATGCGTGTAGAAGTTGAACATAGTATCTAAAAATTTCAACATGTGCTGTATGTCCAAAACCAGTAAACCACCATCTTAATGAATTTAAAAACGAAAGTAGACACGTTTTAGAGTTTTGTCACGCTTGAATTTTCTCATCACATATACTGTATAAAACAACCATGCTTGTACTAAAAGTTCAATGGAAAGATATATAAAACACCCTTGTACTAAAATCGTTTCAAAGTATCTTAATTAAATGAGACTAACAGAAAGACTCTAAATCACCAAAATGTTGGTACGCAAATTATTCATTGTAATTCTTGTTTCTAGCTCCAACCAAATGCATCCAAATGTAGCATCAAAGACTTAAATTCGCAATAATTTTAAAAATTGTGCGGAAAAGAGATGAGATAGTAGATAAATAAGAAACTGGGATGGTGCACGAGTTTAGGGTTTCTCGTTGATTCAAGCCTTTTGAGAAAAATGTAAAAACAAAATTATGAAATTAAACTCGCAGGTTCAAAATAAACTACTATGACGTACATGTTCAAATTGTTAGGATGAATACCCAACTAATAAGAACAGAACGTATGATATTCATAAGTAGGCCAAAGGTCGCTTCATTCCAAAAGTTTGGCAGAACAAAGTCCAAGACGTTCTAGTTAATAAAACGTTGCATCTGAGTTAAGTCTGGATCAATCGAAACCACCAACGATATATATACGTAAGAGTTTTTCCTTAACAGTTGTAACAACTTCAGATGGATCTTGAAATCCCCATGTGTTTTATTTGATTGTGCCTCTTCTATGGAATTTATGGGAATTACATGTAGTATACACCTTTGATCTTTATATGCTCGATTATTAACCTTATGTCGAGAGGAATTAAAACATCAAGTTTAATACAAGCGAAAACATATACTAATGCTTTATAAAACAATCAAAAGTGAAACTCACGTAAAAGTTTGTTGAAGACTGTTACTAATTCAAAGTTTAGGTTCTCTTATAAGCTTAAATGGTTTTATACACAGAGATATTCAGAACAACGTGACCACGAGGACGCAAAATGAACCAGTTAGAGTTGGGGACAGATAAATGGCTACAGGTTGCCCCGTGGAGTCCGAGATTTATCGGCCACCAAATCACTAAAGGTGTCTAGAATGGATTTATCCACCAGCTCTAACTCCCTTTGATGTGTATGATCACTTGCATGCAGCAAGTATCGTACTTCTATGTATTTGAAATAATTTCCAGAAAGGCAGTGAATGTATCTTTCATCTATGATATTAGTTCCAAAGCAAGTGGAATCAAATATTCGAGCTTTGTTGTTTATAAAAATACACGTACATTGCAATGTGAGGTGAGTAATTCTTAAATCTGATTCAAAAAAAGAATTATTAATTTTTCTTCTAAAAGTATGTCGTTTCTTTATATTTGTTAGAAAAGATGATCCACTCACGGTTCAATCGGGAACAAGCATATTACATTAGAGTTAGGTTTAGAAACATATTTAAGAGGCTAAATCATTTCTTTTAAAAATTGATGAAAAAAATTGTACTATTTTTCCAGGCTTCAAATTAGGGGTGCGCAGAATTCGCGTTTCACTCAAAAATCAAAAACCAAAATCGAACCAAACTGAAAAATCCGAACCAAATCTATAACGGAACCGAATTAAATATTTTCGGTTTGGATATGATTTTGGCAAAATGAAAACCGAACCGAACAAAAACAGGATTTACATAAATATATACATTTATTTATATATATACAAAAACAACAACAAAAGTCTTTCATAGTATAAACAAGCATTATTACCCGCGCGTTGCTGCGAGTCGTTAATTTTTTTCGCGTAGTTGTGAGACATTACTATTTTTAATTTTTTTTATTTTGTGTGGTTTTATTTTTTGCGTCCTCATATTTAATAGTTTGTTTTTTTTTCTTATATGGGCTTATGTGTGGGGCTCATGTTTAAATGTTTTTTTTTTGGCTATACGGGTTTTTTTTTTTAATATAATTTTATGGGAACATGACGTTTTTTTATTGTATTCTGTGTGAGTTTATTTTTTCGGTCTCATGTTTAATAGTGCGGGTTAATTTTTGCGTTAAAATTTTATTTTTATTCTTTTCTATTTTTTATTTGTGCGGGTTTATTTTTTCGGTCTCATGTTTAATAGTTTGTTTTTTTTATATGGGCTTATGTGTTGGGCCTCATGTCGCGAGTATTTTTTTATCTGAATAAGTCAATATTTTTGTAGTTTTTTTTTCTATTTTATGCCGAGCGGTTTTTTTTTACATTGCCTACAAAAAAAAATGCCAAATGGGCCGGCCCAAATTGGGAGCCCATTGGGCCGGGTACTGTAGCAACGCTGCCAAAACGGCTATGGGCTTATGTGTTGGGCCTCATGTCGCGAGTATTTTTTTATCTGAATAAGTCAATATTTTTGTAGTTTTTTTTTTCTATTTTATGCCGAGCGTTTTTTATACATTGATACAAAAAAAAAATTGCCAAATGGGCCGGCCCAAATTAAGAGCCCATTGGGCCGGGTTTGGGTGGGTCACTGTCGCCGACGTGCCAAAAACGGCCAGCGTTTTAACTCGTTTTTAGGTATTATTATGTATAATTATAATTTTTTTTTAAGCTTGAATTTATTTTTTTGCTAAAAATGTTTATAGCTGAATAAATAAATAAATACTATTATGTAATCCGGGTAACTCGGTTCGATTTTACCAAAAAAAAATTATTAGAACCGAATAAACTGAACAACCCCACAACTGAACCGATGAACACCCTCCCTCAAATAAAAATGGTTTCGTAGACCCGACTAAAACATCGAATCATTTGACTTAATCAACATGTGGATTCTTGGCACATTATCCACCGTCCATGTTGTTCACTAACCCCTCCCCCACCTCCATCTTATGATTTTCTAGACACTTCACCATCCCATATCACTCGTCAGCTTATTTATTACCCTGTTAACTCTACACCGAATTTACTATCCACAAAAACGACTCTCGTTAACCAAACCCAATCCTATTTGTCCCCAACCCAACAACAACAGCTGCATCAGTCCACACTCACTTCAGCCACTAATGAGCTACCTCATACGGCTCCTTATTAGGCTGGTCCACCAAACCTTTATAATCTAATTAACCATATTAATTATCACGAGTACGCAGCGGAATAAATGATTACGTGTAGAATACAATAATTAACAAGATTGCTGGTCTAACACCATTCATCATGGGCTTAACAGTATTAATTTTCAGAGCAGTGCTAGTTTGTACTGTCTGTCTGTTAATACTTTGTCTAGCAGTACTAACTTTGTTAGTACTGCTAGCCTTGGCAGTATTAACTGGATTAGTTCCAGTTCTTGTTTGTACTGCCAAAGGTACAAACTGATTTTGTTTATTTATTCTTTGAGCATTGTCCCATGTTTGTTTCCTCAAAATCTTGTTTGTCTTTTCCCTTGTACCATTACCCTTAGACAGATTTTGTTTATGTAGCTCATTTTGTTTAGCCAATTTGACATGATAGTCACAATCTCTTATTAAATGACTAAAACTACCACAGACAAAACATGTTCTTTCAGTAATCTCATGGTCCAATTGTTTGTTGTTAACCTTAGGTTTTTGACTATGTGTTGAACTATTCTTAACATTTTCACTAGAAGTTTTTACATGCTTGGTAGCAAAACTAGGTGTGTCAAGATCTTCTATTTTCACATACACATGCTCATCATCACTATCTGATTCATATTCTTCAATAATAGGAGCATCAGACCATACCTTAGGTTGCACTTCTATTTTTGATTTATTGACAACTGATTCACACACTAATTCAGAAATTTCTGTACTAATGTTTGAGGCACATATATCAAGTTCAGTTGTTTGGGATTCAGTTTCACTTGGTTGAGTCTTTTCTGGACCATATGTGTATTGTGAGTCATCTATTTCAATGTCAGGTCCAGAGGGCATATAATTTCCTGTCATGGGTGGGGGTACCGCTTGAATTTCACAGGATTTATTAAGCTGTTTATACAAAGGTAGATTTTCAAAATCACTGTCTTTTGTATTCTTAAAGACACTTTGCGAAACTTCATTTTCATAACTCAAAATCCCACTATATCTAGTATGTTCACATACCCTTGCCAAATTTATCACTGGCACTCATTTGATAATTTACAATTTTACCAAGATTTTTTGAAGAATGATTCCATTTGTCTACTATTACTTCCAAATCATCTTTTTCTTTTTGAGCTTTAGCCAACAATTTCTTATGGTATGTTAGAACATCTGTTTTATCATCTAAATCTATTTTCATAAATTTGATTTTTTGTTCATACCAAAGTTGACCTTGTTGATGGGCAACTAATTGTGCTTCAACTTTCTTAAGACCTTGAGTATAAGCCTTTATTTCTACGCTAGCATCACTAAGTTGCTCTCTTTGAGCATCATATAGTCTTTTAAGGTTAGCATAAGACTCTTTACACTCATTTGAACATACCTGTGTGTCTGATCCTGAGCTGTTGCTAGCCATGAAAGCAAAGTTTTCATCATCTTCTGAATGAGTTGTCCAGTCAACACTTTCTCCATCAACTGTCACCAATGCTTTAGACTCTTCTTTCTTTCCAGTTCTGCTCCCATCTTTATTTCCAGGATTCCATCCATCCCTCCTTCTGTTATCTTCCTTTGTTCTACACTCTCTTGCAAAATGCCCTGTTTTGTGGCAGTTGTAGCATTCCACTTTGGTTTTATCAAAACCAACAGGTTCTTTTGCATCAAACTGTAGCTTTCTACCAGTCTTCTTGTAGAACTTCTTTATTCTCATGGAGATCATTGCCACTTGCCATTTTAAGTCCATTTCTTCAAGGTCATATTCATCAACCTGGTCTAAGTCCTCATGATCCAGTTGAGGACAACTTGATTGACTTGCAAGCAAGGAATATGATGATGTTTGTTCATGCTTTGAATTATGACCAGAAGTATTGGAAACACCATAAGCGGTACTAACATCATTAGTACTGCTGGTGTTTTCAGAAACAAAGCTACATTTGCAGTTGGAAGATGATGCAGTAGAGCATTTTAATCATTTCAAAAGACTCTTAGATTGTTGTTAAGTCATCAAAACTGGACTGTCATTCTCTGGTTTGTTTCCTCTTATTAAGTGAAACTTGTAACCATGCAGAAGGTGGAATCGTAGATATTTCCTGATTTGCATCTTCAGTAGATACACCCTGCTCTAGAATCTCTAACTGAATGTGAAGACTTTGAATCTCTCATAGCCTTTGTGAATCCCATCTGTGTTGGAAAACAGTGAAATTCCTTCAATTGTTGCTTCAAGATGTACTTCTGCATCTTTTGGGATTCTCATTTCCACCAAATCTGGATTTGATGGCATTCCACATTTCTTTTGCATTAGTCATCTTATGGAATTTAGCTAGATGATCTTCTGGTATGGCCATTAGCAAGGTAGTCCTAGCTTTTCTTTTTCTTTCTCTGGCCACTATTTCTTCTGCTGTTTTAGGAGGAAAAATTTTAATTTGTCCTGAGTTGTGACTCACACAGGACCATTCCCATTTTGGATAACCTCCCAAATTGGATAGTCGTATGAGCCCAAATAGGGTTCCATCTTCATATCCCATTTATCCGATATCTCCCTTTTTGAGAATAGGGAGTTTGATGGTTGAGACTGTATGAGGAGTTTGTTGTGTTGGTGTTTGTTGTGTTGATGGTGGAGGTGGTGGTGGTGGATTTTCATCTTGTGTTCCAGACATGTTTAGTTTTGTTGGTTGGAGATGAATAACTGGTTTTTAACTGTTCTTCTTATTCAGAGTTTCTCAAGGCTCTGATACCAATTGTAGGTTCCTAAATAAATGAATGGAATCTTTGAACCTATAAAGGATGATAGCCAAGATGTATAAATACAAAGACTTGTAGAAACAATGACTATGAATACTATGTGTTAATGCGGAATCTTAACACATGTACCAAGAAGAACAATGAACAACTGAATAACAACTTTATTAATGTGTTCTTGAGGATTACAGATTGCTAACTATGATATTGTATATGATTTGCTAAACTTGTGTATTCGTCTGTAATCTTCTGTGGGTTGTATTCATTATATTATAAACTATGCCAAAGGTGATCCTTTTATATACTAAGGATAACCCTAAATGGCTTACATATCTTTTTCTAAAATATATTTTGTTTTTCATAAATATCTTTTAAATATCTTCTCAACGGTACTAACTAACTTTCTACTAACGGTACTAACTAACTAACAGTACTTAATACTTTGTACTGTCGGTACTAAGTATAACTGTCAGTACTAACTATTTGTACTGTCGGTACTAAGTTAAGAAAACATTAATCCTAACACAAACCTTGATTTCTTGAGAGCTTGAAAAAATCAACAATGGAGGCTAGGGCTTTGGGGATAGGTCGACACATAGAGAAAACAAAGGAGGAAAAATACTGATTAAATTTCTTTTATAAAAACATTAGTTGGACTTCTAGTAGGATTGGGCTTTTGTCCCCTTTCTTTTTTGTATAAGCCGATCCAAACAAAACCCCCCTTTTTAATTAATAATTTTTTTTTATTTTTTTTATTTTTCTTATAAATTTCGAAATTTATATATATATATATATGTTATTTATATATTTTTTTATAAAAAACTATATTTATTACATATTTACTTAAAACCCTTAATAAATAAATACACTAAACTTAAAATAAAAACACTTACACTACTTATTGAATTTTTCCTAAGCTATATTTATTTATTACAACCTAATTAAATTATAAAACCTTAATATACTAGATAATCTCAACCCGCGATTAACGATTCACACTCAAATATGATAAATTCTCGAACGCTCTAATACTCAAATGTACTAATGCTCAAATGCACTAACATTCCAAAAATCATTATCATATACGAAATGAAATGACTAAATCATTCATTTCTGCCATCACAAACACTTATAATAAACGAATAACGTATAAATTCTTGCTTAATCATTTCCATCGTCACTAAGTGTGAACTGAAATGATATAACTAACAAAACTACAACTTAATCAATAATAAATAACACGCATCACGGCATTAATATCAAATATCATATAAGTCACATAAGCACCACAACCATAACACATATAAATATTTAATCAACTTTAACGGTTTGGAATAACCTGATCAAGTCACGGTTGTCACAGAGATTTAAGATGTAATAGGAAGTGTCTTAATAATTAACTAATCTTACACAAATTTCACTATGGTACTTGTACTTAAACTTAGATTTCTTGGATATCCATGCAAATTTTTTGTTATTAACCAACAAACAAACAAATCATCTTCATTTAAAAAAACCACTACATACTACTCTATACTTCTCATTTTATGAAAAACACCATTAAAACATCAAAGAAGAGAGATAGAAAAATATCAAGACTTTTGACTAAGTAAGTAATCTCAATAATCTTTTTTGTTAATGATTATTAACAAAGGTTTTTCAATTCAAAGATTTTCAAAACTATCTTTACATTATACACTCTTTTATCTCTAAGTATGCAACATCAATTATAGAACACATTCTAATGTTTAAACATCTTGATAAACAATTTTTACTCCCCATAAATTGTTTATATTATTACATTTAATTTTGTGTTGTCATAAGATAAGTTTTAAATTTAGACTCGTGTTAATTCTTTCAAAGAAGAATAACCATAAATTACTTGGTTACTTTCTATTTTGTTTATTATAAGGACTATTATATTTTTCTCACGATGCATTTTCATGTTTTGACTATATCAATTTAATGTGTTATTGATAATTTTCTTAATAACATAAATGTCAGTATTTTTTTATCTCAACACCAAGTATGTTAAAAGTTGAGAGAAGGTTGAGAGAAGGTTGTCATCAAGTATATTTGTACACTGACTTAATGTATTATGTTACTTACGATAGGTTTATCACCCAAGCTCTTATTCAAGTATAATTACTGGTACGAGGTTATTGGATAACCTTACAATTAAGGATTCTACTTGTGTTCTTCACATTATGTTAAAGGTTTGCTATTCTCATTATTGTGCACATTACGAGATCTTATAAGCAAACAACTTATGGTGGATCATGTGAATGGTTTTATTTTATTACCATTATGTTTCTTTTTTCCATTTATATTCATTATGGCTTATAATAATAATTCTTCATTTAGAAGAGCTAATTGTATAATCGGTAGGGGTCCTGTATTAATAGTGATGCAAATGATTATGCTGTTTTGCATTAGCAATTTTACTTGATCGTGATGAACTTATTAAATCAACAACTTGCCAATATTAACTAGTACAAAAGCATAAATAGGTATACGAACAAGTGGGAAAATGTTAGCAACTATCTATTTCGGTATTGGATATTTCTTTATAATTTTGTCCTAACCTATTTAATGCATTAGTATATTTGTACATTATATATTGTTGATTTATATGGGTAATATTAAGAGTAATTAAATAATATTTAGTTACCATAATGAAACTCCGTAGGATATTGTATCTTGATGGGAGATTCAATTTCCTGAAGAGATAATGTCTAGGTAATGAATTATGGTAATGATTACATAATCATACCTAAATTAGGAGTTGATCCCAGCTTGATCTCTCTTATAAATAGAGGATTATTCACCTCATAAGAAACACACAAAAATACACAAACATTACGATCCATCACTAAGAAGAGAGGATTAAGTAGAAGATCTTCATCCTACCCGTGTTCTTCGTTCATGGTGATCTCATCTCTCGTATCAAGTATGTTTTAATGTTATGCTTAATATTATTTGACCGTTCATATTATGATTATATGTTTCTTGGGATAATTAATCAACATGCTTTCCTCTTACTCGACACATGTGAAAACTTCAATAAAGGTATGAATATGATATTTTAGCATTTAGGAACACTCCAAATGAGGTTTAGACTTAGAGAGGAGCAAAAACGAATCCTCCCGTTTTCAACAAAAGGGCAACTCAATTATTTTATCAAACGCCTCTAGCCAAGGCCGAAATTTCTTTCTAAACGTAGTATGAACATACTTTCAACATACCATCAAACGAAAGTGTTCATTTGATCTTAATCCGAATTTACATTGATCCTAATCACGTAACGGGTCTTACTCCCTTATTGGTCAAACTAAGTCAAATGTCGCTTTGCGTAAACGCATCGTTTCCCGTTATGAAATATGCTCAACTTGAGATGCAAAGCACTTAGCTTGTTTGCATCAAGATGATTAGTGATCACATCCATTGTTAATTATCATGGGATTAAAGTCTAAATGACTAACTGAGTTTGTGGTATTTGGAAGTTGATTATGCTTTGAATTTTGTCACTTCCTACAGATACAAAATGTTTTACAAACTCCCACATTCTTCTATACACCACTTCTATACCACACTTCCTACAACACATTATTACTAATCATTTGTCAAACCTTTCTTACCCAAAAAATGATTATACCTTTCACACACTCTAAACATTCATTTCTTAAACCAACCTATAATCACATGTGCCTACTCTTTTATCTCTTATGGCAATGTGATTATTAAACCTAAATTTTGATTTCATATTTATCATCATCTTCATACTTCTTCTTTACAAACCTTCACAAGCTTAAAACTTCCTCACTTAAACATTCCTCAATCTTACCCTCACATGGAAAAACTCACATTCTCTTACATCTTGTAAATTGAGTTCATTATCGTCATCTGAATCATCATATGTATTTATAAACTCTTCTTCATCCTCACCAACTTCCAAATTATCATATGTACCTACAAACTCTTCTTCATTCTCACTAGCTTTCGTATATGCATAACCAACGTCTAAATCACCAACTTCTTCTATTTCTCCTTGGGTGACAAGAGAAATAATTTCAGCATTCTCATTTGTATCTGTTGTATTTGAACATACTGGCATTTTGTTCTCTTGAAAGAACTCTTCAACATCCACATTATCATCAACTACTTCACCAGAACATTGTGCTACTTCATATATGCTTCTCGACGTTGCTTTAACAACAGCCCACCAATCTTTCAAATCCTTGGTCATCGACAGATATGGTGCATACTAGACTTATTACGATTGTGATGTGAGGATAAATGAGTCATCTTAGTATCCATTTGACTTGTACTTGATGCCAACCAAATTATGCTTACGGTTAACCCTTACCAGTTGAATTGGTTCAAACCAATCACACTTGAACAACACTAGAACACAAGGATCATTACTATCACGGTAATTTACCCCTAAAACATTAACCAACAATCCATAATAGTCAGATTCAAACTCATTATAGGTAGAACCCTTCACGCACACCCTGTTACTACTGTGTGTGACCCGCCAATCACCGTGTTTCAAGGTGTGGAACTTGTAACCATTTAAAAAGTAACCTTTACGTGACTCAACTGGTTCAACCACCGGGTCGAACCGACTCCATACATATACATACTTTTCACAACATCTTGATAGGTATTTGTCAAATTTTGATCTTATATTCGATTAAACCGATAAAAATGAGATGACTCCATTAGGTTTTAGTCTTTAATTTACATATCTACGATACAAAAAAATGCAAAAAACAAACGATTTATAGTTCTAATTTACAACAGACTTATAGGTCTTGTTAATAAAAATGACTATATGGTGTTTTTATAATCGTACCTTTATTAATAAACTTTTTAAATCAAGCAAATATAATACCAACATTAGTTTATAACTTTAATTTATTGTTTCATTAAAACTTAATCACCTCAATCACCATCACTTGAACTTTTCTGTTTAACTATAAACTTTCCGGATCATAATATGTTTGTCTATACAAATATAAAACTTAACACAAATTTTGAGTTTAGTGAAAATAAAAGGACAAAAGATTTTTGTTAATTTTAGAGAAAAGAAAATGTTTTTGTTGTGTAAAGTAATGAACAAAAAAAAGTCATGACCCGGATGAATGAAAAATCGCCGGTTCAATCCGGTTTTAAAATAAGCAAAAACCCGACCATATCCGACATGGTCCTAACCGGCCGGGTCGCTGGATCATAGGTTTGTATCGAGCACAAACACTTACCTTCAACCTTAGCCTGTTGAAGAACAATCAAATGATTATTGTTTACTAATGTCAATTTTAACAAGGAAAGAATTCAAGATGAGATGGTTTGAGATCTTCACCCTCGTCTCTATCAAAATTTTTAACAAAAATGAAAAGTATTTGAGCCATGACCTATTTTTAGTTGAAGCATAAGAAGTTAAACCAATATAAATAAATATTCTATGCCATCTAGATCCATACCTTTGAGTACTTTGGCTGTATTTTGGTGCTCTGGAAACTCTTTAGGGGCATCATGGAACACGTCTCCTGCAGAGGTCCTAAAAAAATGATAACCTGATTTGGAAGCGATAATATCTGTAACGAATCATCATTTAATATTAGATACTAAAGGGAATGGTGAAACCTGCTAATTGATGACTGCTAAGAATATTTGCAAATCAAGTAAAACAAAACGACAAAAAGAGATCAAGCTTAAGGTCAAGAGGTTGGCACGCGATAGAAAAACATGTTCTATCAATCAGATAAACAAAATCTTAAAGAGTAGATTCACTTTCTTTCTTGTGTGCTCCATGTAAGGCTCACACCAGTAACGCACAAAAGGTCATGTGTCAGACATCATATTTACACACACAAAAGTTTCCTAGTATGATTAGACACACGGACCTTTAAAATCTTAATATCACCTCGAACACTAATCTGTTGTAAAAATTCAGGATATACGATCAACAACAGGACTTGCCATACATATATGAATCCTACGCATCTAATAATCACCCTGTTAGTCCTGATAAGCTTACAGCTTGGTTAAAATATTATAACCTGTTTCTAAGAAGATGCAGAAGACCATTTTCAACTTTGTATCCATATCCAACCATCAAGACCTTTTTCCTGGCTATAACTCTTCGAGAGCACCAAGATATATACAGAAACACAAAGGCATGAAACGTGCACGTTCAAGATTGGCATACATAGCAGTTGTGGAAACACATTTGTCCGGTTAATTTCAGTTACATTGAATATCCAATGATAACTTAATGCTGTCAATATATCAAATAATTAAAATGAGTATATATGAAGGGTTTTCACACGTCTTATAGCATCAGTCTACTATTATATTCAAAGTAATATTAAAATCTTAAGTATGGATATGATATATGCTCAATTTGTTTTCAAGCGTCATATATTGAACATAAGCACCAGATTAACAATGATTAGTGACTATAGCTCCTAGTAAAACTTAAGGACTTTACACTTTCATGTACTGTACTTAAATGCCAGAGGCTTTTTTTTATTACGTTTCAAAAAAAAATTAACAACGTACTTTTTTCTCAATAAAATTTCATGACGTATTATGTCCAGAAGCTTTACTTGCATGTTTTTAGTTTCATACTTACCCAATATAGATCTCCTTCCATGTCATAACAGCATATACCATATAGTGTTCAAAAAGGCGAAAGGCAAGTTCACACAGAAAGTGGAACACTGAAACCTATTAATGGCTATATGTAGTTTAATGTTTAATGCTAAAAAATTATACAACGCTATTTTTTGTTAGACAATGATGAAACCCGTAGGTATAACTTTATTATCAACCACTATTTATAATAGTGAAACCCTAATACCCAAAACTCACAAACCGGGCCGCAGTTCGAGCGGCGAAATCGCGAAAGCTCGGACTGGAGTAGTAAACTAGAAAAAGAGGAAATAAAACAAAACAAAACATTAACGTATACAACAAAACAAGAACGTGACCTTAGCACGTTTTAACAACTCGTGACCTTAGCACGATTTAACAACTCATGACCTTAGCATGAACGTGACCTTAGCACGATTTAACAACTCATGACCTTAGCATGAACGTGACCTTAGCACGATTTAACAACTCACGACCTTTAGCATGAACGTGACCTTAGCACGATTTAAAAAATAAAACAAACAACTATATTTTTTTTTAAATTATAAAACTAAAAATAGATGATGATACGCTCAAATCAACATTGGTAGTATAACTTGAGGTCAACACTTTGCATCTCACCAACAAAAGTATTAGAAGTCTATGTCTTCTCCTCTGCTACAAAATCCACCACTTGAACGGCATCCATCGAAATCGTCGGAACGATCCGAACACAATCCACCACCTGATCCCCCATAACCAGATCTGCCTTAGCCATCGGTTTTTTTTTTGTGCAAGTCAACAAAGCTAACTTGGAAACAGAGAATTTAAATGGCTGAATATTATAGGGTTTGTTTTAAGGATTGGTTAGGCCTAATTGATTTTTCGAGTTAGGATTTGGGTTTGCTTTGGATGGAGGCGTGATGTTTAGGGGTTGTCAATTGAATGAGGGCTTTTGGGTTAATGACGGCAGATCAGTGGATCGGGTTTTTTTTTTGAGATGTTTGGCGGGGGTATAGGCAGCCGTCTCAAGTCTTGATTATGGGGGGGGGGGGGGGGGGGGGGGGGGGTCCTAGGATCTAACCCGCTCTGAGACATGTTAGATAATGCATGAACCCGTAGGTATAACTTTATTATCAACCACTATTTATAATAGTGAAACCCTAATACCCAAAACCCACAAACCGGGCTTGGGCTTATTTAGCCTCTAATATTTTTGTTACACGGAGTTGTTCGCTAATAAAATTATCATTGAGCTATATGTGGCGGTCCGTTGGCAACATGTTCTTTATGTACGGAAGTAAACATGATTCTGTAACAAAAAATGGTACATATGTGCTTTTTCAGAGTCTTTTTTCTTTTTCCAAAGTTCATTAAGCTGAGTCAATATGGAAAACGTTGATATATACTTGACACTACCCATTCCTACAAAATTGGTTGTGATGGATGACACTAAAGGTCTCTACATCAACCATGCGATATGTCTGGACACTAAAGTGGCTATTCAATTCACAATCATCAATAACACAAAATAGTATCTAGATCAAACAGATTTTAATGAATCAATTTCAAAATGGCAAAAATATCAAAAAAGAACATATAGAAAGGATACCCAATATAAGTATGTCATTTATATCTAGGACAAAGTGACGTCATTTATTTTTTCGATGGATTGTAATTAGTACCTTGGCTAGAGCATTAGAAAAGATCACCAGGTTGCCTATTAATAGTGATAGCATCTGATATGTTAGAAGTTTGCCACACGAACACATAGCTGGCGTAGATTGGTGTCGTAGCACCTGATCCACTAATTCCGGTCCCATTAATCAAATCACCTATTTCATAATCAACAATGAACACAATATCATCTTCATTGAATTAGAAAAAGGGAAATGTCAGTTAACATAAAATAACCTAGTAATGAATACATCAGTTTCTACTGTCTGCGTTTGGCAGAACTGGTTTTCATCTATTTTAATTGTATAGAATACCACGTATCCTTGTATGAATGTCTCATAGTCATTTGCTATAATTGAAAAGAAATTTGGTCAACTTTTAAATTCAACCCATTTGACCCATTCGCATTATATTTTTGATTCTACCTATTTGAAATCAAGCAAGACCCAAATAGGCTTAGATTGTCGTATAAAAAGAATGCATCGTATGTTGCATACTTACTTTGGTACGTCCATAAATTTTCAATAGCTTCAGCGAGGAAGAGTTATCGATAATGAATCCAAGTTCTCCCTAAGTTAATTTAGTGCACCATGATAGATCTACAGTTGCCAGCTTTCTTGCATATTTTGTAAGAGCAAATGCAGTTTGGAAGCTCACCTGCATTTGATGTTCTAGTCAGTTATGCATATAATGAAATCACACTCTTTGTAAAATGTGCAACAATTTCATGACTGTCGCATGACAAACTTAACCATTATCAGAAGTAAAAAAACATTGAAATGGAAAAATTGTTACGGAGAACGACAATACAGCATTAACTAATATACATTTAGTGGCAATTTCTCTATTTGATAAATGTATGGTTTAGCTGTTAGTTTTGTTATTAGAAAAGTAAAAATTGCAACTAAAGCAAATCTATTTTTTTAAGTCTAACATGTCCTGAACAGCTTTTTTTAAACTACAGCAAAAAAAATTATCTCCTGAACAACTTATTAAAACACCAAATAAGTAATCATTTTCATTAGCATTACCTCTGAGATCAGCAAACATTCCTAACATTCATGCAATGCAAGCATCAATCACGTTATGATTCTCGACCAACTGAGGCCTTGACACACATTAGTAATCGCCATAAGAACACTCAAAGGGCAACATATAGATAATGAAGCACATGGCTTATTCAGCAGCCAACTTCGCTGTCAACTTTTTTTGTTCATCTGAATTTACACGTAAATTTAAATACTTCAAAGGTAAGTGGTAAATGGCGTGCACGGAATCAGATAAAACGTACAAATAACTCATATAAGGATAGGCAAAACATAAAATTAGAGCTTACGTGATGAAGAAATGCACCAATGTAATCGAAACAAAAAAATTCTGTTGGACCACTCTAATCAAAGTGTCTTCAGGCAGTTGTTGTAGTCACCGGCGTCCATGGGATCTTTGCTACCTTGGTTCTTGGGTGCCCACCTTCTATATAGACCAATTCGAATTCTGATTATGGATTGGCAAGACACTGGACAAATTTGAGTTCAAGAAAAAATCTTTTGCGTCCATCATCTAGATCCTTGTACACTTTTTTGAGACTGAAACATTATCAAGGTAACACAACTCAAATGCTAATATATGAACTCCCACGAAACGATAGAAACAATAGCAAGCATAAAATGGTAAAACGTATAGCGTAAGAAACTTGATGGTTGGCTAACATCCTTCTATATCGTAATAGTAAAAAGCTCCAAAATTTCTTCATTCCAAGGCACCAATTTAAAGGATTTCAAAAGATCACATTTCATAAAGAAAAAAATCCATCAAAGGCATCGTTTAGCATAACAATGTGAAAGGTATTATCTATTAATGATTGTGTTTTCATTTCGCCTATAGTTAGCTTTTAGTGCCTACTATCTTTCCTTCTATTCATATTTGCTTGTTTCACTCCAAAATAAGCATTTAGAAACATTATTCCACACGAACCTCTAGTGATTTATTTTTTGCATTTTTGTGGAAGCAGTTATAGTTAACATTTCTTTCGAATGCACATTACATACCTTGCACATAAGTTTGGTGGATTGCATCATCAAATGAACAAATTTTAACATCATGCCATCTGCATAAATATTCATAAATGTATTAGAACTTTGTTTACATATTGTCAAAGTAGAAAAAGCAATATAAAAAGCATTTACCACCTCCGTCGCTTCACCAACACCACGCACCACCACTTCAACCAAACCTTAATCCACCTGCAACCATTATAATTTAAACAAAACCATCGGCCAAAAATAAAGGCTTTATAAAAAATAAAATTCATAAACGGTTCACCCTCAACTACCCGTCATTATTTCTGGCCAACTATTAAGATTTCAGCCATCTTAAAAACTGTTTTTGAAGCATAATCAAAACCGATAAAATACAACCCCTCTCAATTGTATCTAATAGCAACTACAAAATAATTCAATACCAAATGAGATTAATATTTAAGTAACATATAATATTCCTTCTGAAAACATTTGTACAATGCAGGCTTAATTGTTATTTTTCACCTTACCTTAGCTTTTTCTTCTAAATTAAATGCCTATTTTTCTCCTTGTTTCAAATCAAAAATCTTTTATAAAATCATTTACAATAACACATACCTGCAAAGCAAGAACACATACATGCAAAGGCATAATCAATGGTATGCTTTGTGTGGAAGATAGATCTGGATCTGTTTTTTAGAGAGAGATCGGTTAGAGAGAGAAAAAAAGAGAGACGATGTGAGATGTTCTATGTGTTTAGTGTCTGGTTTTTGTTATGAGTGACACATAACCCACCAGGTGTATGAAACATATGACACATAACCCACCATGAAACAAAGACGGGAGTATCGGAACTCGGCCGGACGGTTTCATAGAAAAGAAAAGGAGTGAACCGGGTTTGTAAAATGCATTAATGCCATCTCGGGATAACAATCTTCACTATTAATAATAAAGGTATAATTTATTGTTTCATTAAAACTTAATCACCTCAATCACCATCAATCACCATTACTTGAACTTTTCAGTTTAACTATAAACTTTCTGGATCATAATATGTTTGTCTATACAAATATAAAACTTAACACAAATTTTGAGTTTAGTGAAAATAAAAGGACAAAAAGGTTTTTGTTAGTTTTAGAGAAAAGAAAATGTTTTTGTTGTGTAAAGTAATGAACAAAAAAAAGTCATGACACGGATGAATAAAAAACCGCCGGTTCAATCCGGTTCTAAAATAAGCAAAAACTCGGCCATATCCGACATGGTCCTAACCGGTTCTCGGTTCAACCGGTTGAACCGGCCAGTCGCGTGGATCAGTAAGGTATGTTATGAGCCAAAAAACACTACCTTCCAACCTAACCTTTATGAAGAAGAGACGAAATGATATGTTTACATAATGTCAATTTAACAATGAAAGGATAGAATTCAAGATGAGATGGTTGAGATCTCAACGACCCTCGTCTCTATGGAGATAAGCAGCAATCCTAATCCATTACAAACAATGAGCCAAATTCAGAATCGAACCCATAAATTAATCCACTAACATGGCATTTCCCACATGGCATATTCCACGTGATATTGAATCCACCTAAGCAACCAACATGGCATTTCCATATCATCACTTTTACAAAAACCAAAAAACATCAAATCTAAAAAGAAACTGAATTTCCCTCCACACATTGTAACACTCACCTTATCTCATATTTTGTCTGAATTCCTTTACCAAATTAATATCACCACAAAAATAAAGAAAATATGAATTCAATTTACACTTCTCATACTCTAAACCATAACCATAACCATAACCATTACCAATTACCACCATTGCCTGCGTAATGGCTTCAAAGCTTGGATTCACGATAACGTCGTCTCGTTTCTTCAGTGCCCCGATACGAAGGCCGTCTGTTGGTTTAGGTTTACCTCGCCTTTCTGCGTCGAAAATTCGGTCAGTTCAGCTGGTTGGAAGAGAGTTTAATAGTCGCAGGAGAGTTATTATTATTTCTCCAAAAGCGACTGCTGATCAGTCAGGTAATTAGCCTTTTGTAACGATCCCACATCGGCCAAATATAGGATTTGTGGCTTTTTATAAGTCTAGGTGTCCGCACCTCTTAGACGCTAGTTTTTTTGAGTGAGTTATACACTTACACTTATGAACCGATAATAACCTAATATGGGATAGGTTCGTATCACCTTTAATTTTCGTTGTATGAGTATTAAATGAGTCGAGACGAGTCGAACTGGCTAAGTTCGAAACTATGACTTAGTATGAATATTATGTGAATTTAAAATTTCACAAGGGTACAAATGTAAAGTGTCACGAGCTTTAGAAGCCAAGTAATCAGATACTCGAACTTGATTTATATCAAGTTGATTTCAAGTATTTTTTGAGTCGATTTAGGGCAGCTTGCTAGTTTTTTCGAGTCGAGCGTGTACATCCTATGATGGGTACAAGAAAAAAATCTGATTAGAATTGGATGATAAGTTTAAAATAAGCAACTTTAAAAGTATTTAATAATCAGATAACCAAAATATGTCAACTGTATTAAAACATATTAGTTAGATTAAGCAGTTAAATGAAGTAATCCAAATGCATGTATCGAGCTAGCTACTTATTGAGCGAGAAATTGCTATTTTTGGGCTTGGAGTGTCATAGTGGGTATGTCAATTGGGCACCTAGTGGTTGTTTGTGATCAAATGGTTTAGTAGTACGAGGGCTTAAACTATATATGTTTATTGGTGCTGCATTCTATGTTCTTATTAGTTTCAAATGGTATCGTTATGTTTTGGGAATCTTGTTACTCTTATTGAAATGTACATACAAGTAATGTATACAAATAGGTAACCCCACTGCAAATGTCAATTAGTTAAGGAAATTTCAATTAGACATTAATCCCAATGGTTAACTGTTAGTCCTGACTTGCTATGTTGATGTTTCTACCAAAAGGCAATAGTGTGCAGGTCTAACTCGTTGAACCTGCCCCATGAGACTCCATAAACGAAATAATTCATATTTGACGCATTTTTGATAAAAATCAAACGTGTGGGATGGATCATTCGAGGGTTCATTTTGTTACCAGGATTCATTAGACCTGGTCCGTTCCACATATACAAAAACGATACTATGTCATTCTATAAGACTTCTTTAAGTTTAGTAATGCTTAATCGTTAACTTTATGTTGTACTTCCGTTTCATATATATTTTTATAGTTTTAATACTAATAATGAGCGTCGGATCGTCTAAGACTCTCTTCCAGCCTAAGTACGTAACACTTTAAAGACCCGTTTGGATATATCAATCTTAAACCTGTCTAATACCATCCATGTTTATTCCTAAATATTATAACCCATGATTCAATGGGTGAGTAACCGGTTTTACCAAATCCTCTGGCTTTCAATCGGTGCACACCCAGCCATGACACATTTGGCCTGGCAGTAGTGCAGTACCTGGTGAGCCAGCTTAACCCCACGGACCCTGAAAGTTGTGGTTCAAAGCTAGCAATAGATGCGTTTCTTTCTTTAATGTTCTATGTAAAAAAAGCTGTATTTGTTCAAAAGTAAAGAGTAACGTATGCAGTTCACCATGAAAGAGATTCCGGCACGTATTAGGAAAATGTGGACTTGGACATTCTAGCTATGAAGTTTTTCCACAATCGTGCAAGTTCATGTCTTAAAACATAATTCATTTGTCTTGTGTTTTTTTCTTTCAGGCCAAGTTAAAGAGGATGAAGTTGTTGATAGCAACATTATGCCTTACTGCAGCTTAGATAAACAACAAAAGAAGACGATTGGAGAAATGGAACAAGAATTTCTTCAAGCGTTACAAGTAAACCATCCGCACCATATTTAAATTATTTTCACTATTTTGTTCATTAGTGATTAATGTCATATGTTTCTCGTGTAGTCATTCTATTATGAAGGAAAAGCTATCATGTCAAATGAGGAATTTGATAACCTCAAGGAAGAACTGATGTGGGAAGGAAGCAGTGTCGTAATGCTAAGTATGGATACCCTGTAGTTGTTTTTCATGTCACCTATAGAACTCTGCAAATACCTAATGTTTATGTATATAACGTTTTTGTGTTGTGCTATATACATTGCAGGCTCTGATGAACAGAAGTTTTTAGAAGCTGCAATGGCTTATGTATCTGGTAATCCGATAATGACCGATAAAGAGTATGACCAGTTGAAGAGGCAATTAAAGGTATTCAAAGAAGTGCTTTGTTTTCATTTATACAAAATGGTGCCATTGGTTGGTTTTAATTGTTATGGGTGGTTTTGTACATCACACGTCTACGACTGCGTTGTCTAATACTCCATAACTTTTCTTTTTCTTCCAGAAAGATGGAAGTGACATAGTGGCTGAGGGTCCACGATGCAGTCTTCGTAGTAGAAAGGTATATCGGCCTTTGATACTCGTGCTCTATTTTTTATACTAATTATGATTATAGGTTCTTGCTTCTTTGGTGTATGGTGTTGTAAGTTACACACCATCGATAAGTTAAGTGTAAAACTGGAACATTGGTTTGTTAGCACGAAGCAGCTGATAACATCTGCTGTTATTGTACGTCATTGGTTGTAGGTTTACAGTGATCTGACTGTCGATTATCTCAAAATGTTCCTCATTAATGTACCAGCTGCTGTTGTTGCAGTAGGATTGTAAGTTACAGTCTACTTATTCTTTTATATTTCTGTTTATTGTTGACGCCTTTAGCTCTCTACACTAACAATCTATTGCTTGGTAAATAAATATATCATTGCGACGCATATGTTTGTGCAGGTTCTTCTTTTTGGATGACATTACCGGATTTGAAATCACTTACCTTTTGGAGGTAAATGTTGTTATAGGTCACCTTTTTTTTTGTTCTATGCTATGTTTTGTTTATAACAACTTCATTTATTGACTGATTGTGCATACTTTTATCAGCTTCCGGAGCCATTCAGTTTCATCTTCACCTGGTTTGCGGCTCTGCCCTTCTTATTATGGCTATCCTTTACCCTTACCAACGTCATTGTGAGAGACTTTTTGATATTGAAGGTAGCATCTTCGTCATTAGATTTTATCTTTTACTAATTACAATTAAGTTTTCCAGTAGTTTAAGTGTTTAACACCCAAGTTTTATC
This sequence comes from Tanacetum coccineum, assembly GCA_026074375.1. Lineage (NCBI taxonomy): Eukaryota > Viridiplantae > Streptophyta > Magnoliopsida > Asterales > Asteraceae > Tanacetum > Tanacetum coccineum. The sequence continues at coordinate 1,231 of BQNB010067096.1, read as the reverse complement.
TGTTCAGGGCCTCTGCCCAAATTGTGGTACAGAGAACACTTCATTCTTCGGAACCATTTTGTCAGTTTCCAGTGGTGGTACTATCAATACTGTCAAATGTGCAAAGTAAGTTCTAGAACTTATGCCCTTACTCTAGGGTCGGATTGACTATATAGTGAAATTTAGATATGATATGGGTCCTTTTTGTTTGATGAGAAATGACGAACTGATCCATAAAACAGATAAGGAAGATGTTAATAGAGGTGGAAATTTCGATCCACGTACATACATGGGTCAAATCAAAATCTGTTATAAGGGAAAACCTCATCCTTTTGACCCATATTAAAAGTGACCCATTTCAACCTGAAGTTGTTTTGACCCGTTACCCTACCTGGTTTTGGAGCAATTTACTTACACACGAAAATTAACATCATAATTAATCCTCTGATTTTCAGCTGTCAAACCGCACTAGTGTTTGATCAAGATACTCGCTTGATAACATTGCCCGAAGGAAGTGAAGCATAAGTTCAGGTGATGCTTCATTCTTCATCTTTAATTTTCAACGTATTATTTTATTTTCTCAACTATAACCCGATTGTTATAAATGCAGGAATGGAGGTATATTTGGAAGGAAGATGATCGTACTGTATATGTACCTAGGGATTTTTCCTGAATAGTGAAGGAGGGTGTTTGTTTAGGCAGATTTGCATAAGCGTGCATTCGCATTTGAATCATAGTCGATGTATGTTCATGTGTAATAACATGGGACCATGGATTATGTATGTTCATAATGTATATTCTACATTGGGTGCATGCCCTATTGCGCTGTTCATACAAAGCGGAGTCTTTTAATTGATAACATCCCACATTATATAGCTTTTATTTTAGCTTCAAGAATCATGTTTGTAACATGAGATGATGTATTATGACATTATTGGATTATGATATTAAAAAAATGTACAAAGTACATTTTACTGAACCTGGTATGTAAGTTAGCAATATTGTAATGCAGATTGAGGAGCTATCGGACTTGTTAGCCTGAACAGGCAAATGTCCATTTTTTTTACTCGAACATCAATGGTTTTAGCTACACTTCTTGTCCCTTATGCCGCAAAATGACAGTTTTGTCGCTAAAAATCACTCTTAATGTCCATAAAACAGATAAGGAAGATGTTAATAGAGGTGGAAATTTCGATCCACGTACATACATGGGTCAAATCAAAATCTGTTATAAGGGAAAACCTCATCCTTT
>BQNB010067095.1:0-34324 GCA_026074375.1 Tanacetum coccineum | reverse complement strand
ATGCAAACACGTACAATACTAAAAATAAATAGTACATTTATTGACATCGTCAAAGACTTGAAAACACAGGGTGTTATACAATGGCAGGGCAAAAGTGTACAAAAAAATTGTATATAAAAGAAAAAGTAAGTAAAAAAAATGTGTACAGGCTGCCATTTGCTTATGTTTATGTTTATCATAGAGTCAAGAAAAGAAAAAGAAAGAGATTGATGTAGAGTTGTGTAGAGTTTGTATATTTTCGTCCGAGTCTTGGCTTAGCAACCAAACCAGCGTGTATTCGTATAAATAATTAGCTAACCATTCCACTCCAAATTCACCCAAAGCCACCTAAATGTATCCTATCCATTTTCGTTTCCATTATATGTTATCTTACACCTACACCCCACAACCCTTTAAAAGACCTCTTAGATAGTAATGAATAATGCTTGCGCCTAGCGGTGAAGGTTTGATCCTTTACCAAGCCTATGGTAATTTATATGCTATAACAGGTAATGAGTGTTATTTTCCGTTTCCCCATAGTTGTTATAATTTATTATACACCCAAGAGAAAGAGAGAATCCCAAACACTTATGTGAGGTGCTAGTATATGCTTTTTGTGCTTTTAATTACGAGGTCTAGAAGGTTGTGTTGTAAAATACTTTTAAAGAGTAGGTTAAATGACCCTCATATTGCTATTGTCTAGGTAGAAAAGCCTATTTGCTTGAGGACAAGCAAATCCCAAGTGTAGGAGTATTTGACGAGGTGTCATTTTTATACACTATTTCGGGGTCATTTAACCCCCTAAATCATGCAAATATTCCCAGATTATGTGCTTAATCGTTTGCTTTCAGGTTTTAGCACTTAGATGGCATTTGGAGGGAATACATGTGACTTGGGCTCATTTGGAGAAAAAACGGACGAGATTATGGACCTACACCAAATCCTTGAAGAAATATTGCTTATAGAACATAAAGACGGCATCGCAGGGATAAAGCGACGCCATCGTGATCCATCTAGTAACGACGTCAGAGATTTTGTGACGGCGTTCGGACGTAGCCGAATCAATGAGGATCTAGAATCATCCGCGTAGCGACGGTGTCAGGATTACAACGCGACGCCGTCGCAGCGATATCTCTATATATAGTAAACCAATTTTAGGGTTTTAAGTGTGTAACTTTGTATAACTTTTTGGAGACGAATCCTAGCTCTTGTAGCAGCTTCAAAGGTCTTTTTAGGGCCTCAAAACCCTATTGTACTACCTTGAATCCATGTTTTAATTCAAGTAAGGTTATTTATCATTAATCATTCAATATGTCTATGTGTTGTGTGATTGATTTATCTCTTTGATTTCATTATAACATGCGAGGCTAAACCCTCCTTTGTATTTGCTTATGATTGCATGAAAGTTGGATTGTAGATCCTTTTACTGTTGCTTCTTAATTGATGATTGTGCGCGTTAGGTTCTAGAAAACCAGCTTTTGTTTGTATCGCTGTAAACACGTCTAAGGAAACACGAGTGCGTAGAAAGGATACCATCAGGTAACAGTCTTTATACTACCTTGTCCCTTTATATGGTTGATCCCTGTTCGGATTTATTGATTTAATGATACAAAAATAATAATATAAAAGAACAAAAGAATGAAACAACAAGGATCAAAGTTAACAATATGGAATTCTACAAAAGATGGAGGATTCTAAAAGATCTCCTTAAAAGATTTGGTCAAGGATATAAAGATAAATATTAGGAAGATTTAGTTTCTTAATATAATTATGTTTCCTTTGTAAGTCTTATGGACTCTATTATATAAAGAGATCCCTAGACATTAGTTATGTATGAGAGTCGTGTAAGTAAAAAGTGCAAAACGCGTGTGTGTGTGTGCACAAGAAAAGATGTAGACATCTAGAGTATGCGGTTTAGCCTCAAGATCAAAGTGTCTTTGATCCTGTTACAGTTAGGTAATCTTTCTATACTGATCACATAGAATTGGGGATTGTGTGAATGAAAGACCTTGTTAAATAACATTGTTCTTAGTTATATTGCACTGTGCAAATTGTTATCTTTATTATTATATCCTAGATCAGCCTAGATTAAACTATACAATTGGTATTAGATCCAATCCAGCTCACTTGATATAGCGGAACTACAAAAGAGTTTATCATACGTATGGTTTTGTTGTGTATTTCGATGAACGAAAAACAGTCAACAAATCCGGTAAAACTAGGGTTTTCAAACACACTAAATACATACGGAGTAAAAGCAAAAACCTTTAAGAGTTGGGGGATTTTTTGGGGTTTTTCAAACAATCAAATTCGGTAAACTAGAAAAGCAGAACTTGGTGTCGATCTTTATTACTAGAGCTAGAAGTCTCACGAAGGTTGCAAGGTCTGGTTTACATCAACAAAAGATACTGGAAGTTTGATTGCAAGGTTTCGTTACTATTTCATTCTTCAAAACAGCAAGTTCTTTTAATGAATTAATCGATTTCCTTTTGTTTAGGGTTTTACTATTTTTAGGGTTTGGTTAAATTTATGTTAGTAACGATACACTTTGGTATTGATTTTGTCTGCGAACCCTGGTGAATAAAGGTTTGTGAATATCAAAAGTTGTTGTTTGTCCTTGGAATGAACAAGTCAAGTTTTCTGTTTGGGTTTTCAAGGGTAACGATCAACAAGAAGGTTGTTGTTTTGGTAGTCGTTTAAAGCAGAAACAAAGAAGCAGCAGGGTTTCGAACATTGTTGAAACTAAACATACTGATTCAAGATTTTCTCCAAGGTATGTTAATGCTACTTCGAGTATATTAGTACTGTTAAGGTGTTAAAACAATATTAAGTTACTACTGTTTGGGCTTAAGGAAGTTAGTGTTGTTTGATGCCAATAACCGTTTGTGCTGCTATTACTATTTATACTATCAGTTATTTTCATGCTGCAATTGCATGTGAAAACAGTAGTAAGAAGGTTACTATTGCTAGGGTTAGTAGTTACTACTGTTGGGTTCGAATGCAAGATTAATATGATCAGTTTCATACTTAGTGCTGTTCGTTATATATTAATGCTACCAGTTATGTGTTTCTGTTGCCAAATCAAATAAAGAAACGACTAATGCTGCTACAAAGAAAGTCACTTCTGCCAGGTCTAAAAATTGTTTCTACTACCACGTTTTGATCAGTGGAAATTGGTTATGATCGTTTATCTATGAACCTGTTGATGATGATGATTGGAAACTGTATGGAAGTTGGTTATGATTCACGAATTTGGAATGGGATCTGATTTATTATGGAATCTCTAATTTTTAGGGATTGTATTTTGATCCTAAAATAACTTCCTGTATATTAGAAGTGGATGAGATTTTAGTGGCTTGGATTCGGATATTGAAGGTATTAATACTGCTTTACTTAATGCTGTTAGTTTATCTCAAGTGTTAATACTGCTAGGGTTTTCGAACTGTACACTTAAAGATCCTGCTTGATTTTTAGTACTGGTAGGTTTGAAAAGCAGTTACTACTGTTCTTATTGGTCGTGGTTTATTAAGTTTGTACTGCTAGCATTAAAAGCAGTTAGTTAGTACTGCTTGGGCTTAAATGACTTAATACTGTTAGCATTGTTTGATATCGGATAACACACATGGTTTGGATCTCAGATAGAAGAGAATGTTTGGTTAAATGGATAGTTTTGGGATTATTTGCAAAAGATGGTTACGGAGACAATTGTTTATCACTTATTTGACGATGAAGTGGAATTTTCACAAGTACACGTTCTTATCATATCTTAAAGTCGAGTTTGGTTGGATTATGACTTTGAAGATAACTTGTTCATGCTTAAAAATTATATTGACGAAGACTTATCAAATCTAGCAATGTATGATCTATAAACTTATGGTGCTCAATGCGCACATTTGCTATCACTTGAAAGGAGTTACGTTGTAGTGCTTAGTGTCTCATATAGTTGAGGATTTTGTCAAGAGATTGAGGTCTACTTATATATCATCAGTATGAGTTTGGAGTCACGTGGATAGTACAAGACATAAAACACAAGTTTGGGTTATTCTACTTCAGCATCAAGTTTGTAATACTGAGTTTTCTTCATCAGTAATCATTACATAGAGCCAACAGAATAAGAGATTCAATAGATGGTTAACATATTGGTTTCAGGGGAAGCATATGATAAAGTATTTAACCATTTGGATATGACCACTTAAGGGGAAGGTTTTGATTCTTACTATTGCTAAGCCATTATTACTACTGCTAGTTTAAGTTTCTACTGCTTAAATTCATTATTCTTATTATGCGTCATGGAGGGTAATTTATGTTGATCCCTATAGAATAGATCTTACTTACCTTGTATAAAGCTAAGTTGTATTGAATAAATCCAAAACAACTATGATAGAAACTTTGATTATGAATATCAAAGACTATGTGGAATCTAGTCAATGACACTAAGAAAAATTTCAATAAAACAGTAATGAATAAGATTAATAACAAAATAGTTTACTAAACTTTCAGCCTCAATATAATACGAACACTTTTAATAGTTTTAGGGTTACAAAACCTTGAAGCTATATTGATATCAAAACAAACGATTTCTAGATATCTAACTCTATACCCTAGGACCTCCTTTTATACACCAAGGAGTCCTAACCGGCTTACAATATTTTCCTAAGTTATCATGATCTTCTAAACAAATAACTTATACGTATCTTTTACAAAAATATCTCATACTTATCACATAAGCATATTTATCTTTTCTCTGATAAGTTTTTGATCTCTTCTCTGTCAACATAAACTCTTCCAGCAGTTGTAATCTTTAAGCAGTTGTAACTTTCATACCAACAGTAGTAACTTTTATACCTGCAACACTAACTGTGTACAAGCAGTATTAACTACTTAGAAAGTTTTCTTCAATCTTCATTAGCAGTACTAAGTTACACTAGCAGTAGTAACATATACTAGCAGTAGTAACTTATACTAGCAGTAGTAACTAGTAGTACTAATATACACTAGCAGTACTAACTACTTAGCATATTTTTCATTAAGATTACTAACAACACTAATTTATACTTAGCAGCAGTAACTAATACCTTAACAGTCTTAACTTCCACTTAGCAGTAGTAACTTCCAAACAGCATCAAGAGGCTTTTAATCCCAACAATCCTCTCTTAAACTTTATACTTATCTTCAAAATTATCAAGTTTCTTCATTAAAAGCTTCATAATCACCAGGAGGATGCTTCCAAATACTTCACTATTTCTTGAGCTATTTTGTCATAAGCTTAAGAAGCTGATAACACATTTCATTCCAAGAGTCAGCTTGTAGCTTCTTATTTAGCATACCAGTGATTGTTGCAGGTGTAAAGGGATGTCACTTCTCTGCATATCTTCAAACCTCACAAAGTGTATTCCACAGGAATCATATAGCGTCAAAAGCAATACTTTCTTTCCTTGTAAATTCGTCCATATTAGATCTTCTAGATGATGTTCAAACATAGTCTTTAGATCACCCCATAGAACTCTTTCATAGCCTTCTTCTGGCCTTGGATTCCCATGCTTTGCTTTAACCAACTTCTATAGATTTTCCAAGTCTTCTCTGTCAAACTCTTTGAGCAGTTGACTAAACAATAAGTATGTCTTGGAACTTTTATCAGCTCTTATTATTTCATAATAGTCATTCCTTCTGTTTCTATGAATCTTGAAATTTACAATGGGTGCAGGCTTGGTAGCTAGAGGTATAGCATCAATTGCCACTTCATCATCTTGGACAATCTCAAAGCATTATTTAAGATCTTTTTTCGCTTTATCATCTTCCATTTTTTGTTTCTTCGCTACCTCTTGTTCTAGCTCTTTTCCTGCTCTCTTAGAATTACTTTCTTGTGCCATCTCTTCTTCAGCTTTCTTTGAGCTCTCTTTCACCAACTCAGTATCCTTATCAACAAACATGTTTACCCTTGTCACGGCTTTATCTAATAACTTCTGAATTTCTACAAATGACTTGTTCTTCAATTAACTTTGCTTGTTACCAGCCATGTTTTTCAGATAAGTTGACATTGTAATTTTCTTTTGTGCTTTAGTTGGTGGCTTGTTCTTCTTTTCTTAAGCTCTTAATGCTGCAAAGTGTTTCTTTCTCTTTTCTAAGAGTTCTACAAACAATCTTGCCTTCTCTTTATTTGTAAATTCTTCTTGCTCTCTTGCTTGTAATCTTTCAGCCAATAACCTATCAGCCACTATCATTGCTTGCACATTATCCCATTGTTGGCTTCTTCAACTTTCTCAGCCTTCTCTCTTGCAAGTCTTGCTTGTTCTTCTTCTTTAGCTTGTAGCTTGAAAGTAAGTTCTTCATCAAGTCTTATTTGTTCTTTCATCTTCAAAGGCTTCTCATGTTCAATCATCTTAGCTTTTCCTTTGTCCTTGATGTTTGAAGGTATTGGTGTTAGAGTTGGTCTTGTTGTAGATTCACCAGGGTCTCTAAAAGTAATGCTTTTTGCTTTGGGTATTGTTGAAGGTGCTATTGTAATTGTACTCTACACTGTCTCTTGTACCACAACCTTAGGTTTTGCACTCCTCAATTCAGCCAATGCTTGAGCCAAAGTTATCTCTTCAGTAGTAATTGTTGCAACAACACTAACTTCAGCAGTACTAACTACTTCTTCAATAACTTTTTCACTTTGCTCTGCAACAAACACTTCTTAACCATTAAAAACATATGTATCAAACATTTGAGCATCATTATACCTCCTTTAAGTTTCATTAACCAAAGTAACCTCTGCATCTTTGTCAATGTCATCTATTTTCCTCCCTTGTTTGGATGAATCCTCCTAATCACCCAAACCTTCATCTTCAGAGGAAACAACTAGTGCAGATCTACATATCTTGAATAATATTTCATCCCTAGAGTTTTTGACTTCCTTTTCCTTTCGAGCTTCTTGACTCTCTTCTTTAAACTAGCAATCTCCTTTGCTTGAGCAGTCTTTGTTGTCTCTAAGTCAAGAACTCTATCAGACAGTTTTGTACAAAGGTCCATCAATTCCTTAAGTTTCTGTCTGTCCTCCCCACTTCCAAGTATGTTAACTCTTAAGATAGGTGGGTCATTAGACTGTGTAGGTACATTTTCCTCATTGGTAGCCTCATCTGCTATAGGCTCTGTAGGACCACTGGATTGAGGAATCTCGGTGTCTTTTCTATGTTTTCTCCTAGATTGTTTCTTCTGAGGTTGTGATGTTGATGGTTGAATAATGAGTGTGTGATGGAGATCAGTTGGCATAGCTGAACCTTCACCCATTTCTTCTTGAGCTTGAACTATCATGGTTGGAAATAAGGGTGTAACTGCTCCAGAGAATCCTTTCCCAACCCTTTTCATATTGCCAAATACCTTCTTTATGTGAGAGGGTGTAACAAAAATTTCATTATAAGTAGACATATCACCAACTTGTTTATCCAGAAAGACTTGCACAAACCTTGGATACATTAGAAATTTGACACTACTATCCACATTCTTCACCATAATTTCAAAGATATACTTAGAAAAGTTAAATTTCTGGTTTGTGGCTAAGTAGATTATTGCAGAGGCCATAGTGCTACTAAATTCGTTCCATGCAGTAGACTTTGCACTTAGGCATTGCAGAATAGTATGAATAAAAAACTTCTATTGAAGAGAAAAGAAACCTTTGTAGAATGTAAGTTTTTGAGAAGGTTTTTCATACCCCATTAAAGAAGTTGCTCAAAAATATCAACATTGGGCAGACATTCAATTCCTTTAGCATCTTCTAATTGAAAATCTCTTCTTACACTTGTCTTAGTGATGATCACTTTCTTCCCATCCACTAGGGCTTGTAACTAAACTTATCCATTAACAGTTTTCACCTTTGTAGTAGCCCAAAACTGCTCAATACATGATGTATAGATTGTAGGATTAACCGTTAATACATATTTGATAGGATTTGCATTCAAGAAATCCAAAATTTGTTCAAACCCGTCACTTTCAGTGGGTTTAGCCAAGAACGCGACCATGTTGTGTGAATCAGCAAACTTTGGAGCAGACATTGTGATGGGTTTTGATGATTAACGATGAAATTGAGTTAGGGTTAATGATTAGAGAGCATATGAAAGATTGAAATCGATTAAATGATTGAATGCAACCCTTAATCGAAGTATTTATGAAACTACCCTCTATTAGGAATTATTGTAAACAGACTTAAGTCTGGTAGTTATAGAGTTAAGTCTGGTAGACATAGTTAAGTCTGCCAGTACTAAGTTAAGTCTGGCAGTACTATAGTTAGTACTGGCCTTGTCTAGTTAAGTCTGTTTATGTAACAGAATAGTTATAATAGTTATCTTAGAGATATCTTAGGAGATATCTTAGGAAAGGATATGCATTGTCCTTTTACGCGTTTGTAAATCCCATTAGGGTTTCCTTGGTGTATAAAAGGAACCCTACGACATAGTGTTTGAAATATAGAACCCTAATAGAAATCGATAGAAAATAGCAAAGTTTTACATTGTGTTCTTCTTAGTACTTGTGTTAAGATTCCGCATTAGCACATAGTATTCATAGTTATTGTCTCTCATATAGTTTATTTTGATTTATTCAAGTTAGCTATTGTCTTACAAAAGGCTAAACAGATCCAAGACTTTGGACCTACACCCTCAACAGCATTAATGTTCACCAGCAGTTGTAAGTTATGCCTAGCAGCATTAACTTTCAACTAGCAGTAGTAAGTAACCCAACAGTAGTAACTCAGTAGGAAATTAAGCCTAGCAACAGTAACTTACAACCAGCAGTAGTAAGTTATGCCTAGCAGCATTAACTTTCTCTAGCAGTAGTAAGTTTATTTCTAGCAGCATTACTCTCAATTCTTTTAGCTGACAATTCTCTCTGTCTATTTTTGATTTCTCTTAATTTATTTAGCTCATAATTCTCTCTGTCTGTTTTTGATTTCTCTCAATTCTTTTACCTCGCAATTCTTTCTATCTGTTTTTCAACTCACAACTTCTCTCAATTCTTTTTCTCACTAAATCACTCTGTCTGTTTTTATCACACATCTTTCTTTCTGTTTTTCAACTCACAACTTCTCTCAATTCTTTTTCTCACTAAATCACTCTGTCTGTTTTTATCACACATCTCTCTTTTTATTTTTCAACTCACAACTTCTCTCTTATTCATTTACCTTACCATTTTCTTAATCAGGACTTTAAAGATTTGGCATTCTAATACTGGCAATTAAATATTGAAATCTACTTACATCAAATGCTTTTGTAAGCAAATCTGCAACATTCTTATCAGTATGAATCTTGATCATTTGAATTAGCTTCTTTTCATTGGAATCTCTGATGAAGTGATGTCTAATCTCATTGTGCTTTTTCTTTGAGTGAAAAACAAGGTTCTTCACTATGCATATAGTACTCTCATTATCAATATAGATCTTTGTATGCATAAAGTTATACCTATAATCCAACAATTGATTTTGAATCCAAAGCACTTGGCCACAACAACTTGAAGCAACTACATATTCATCTTTTGTTGTGGAATTAACAACCACAATCTGCATCTTACACTGCCATGAAATCAATCTACATCATAGGAATTGACAACCTCCTGTTGTGGACTTCCTATCTAAGCTTGCTCCTGCATAGTCATTGTTAGTGTATGCCACCAAATCAAAAGGTGAATCCTTAGGATACCAAAGGCCTAATTTAGGTTGACCTTTAAGATATCTAAAAATTCTTTTCATAGCATGAAGATGTGACACTTTAGGGTTAACTTGGAATCTGGCACATACACATACAGCAAACATTATATCTGGTCTTGAAGAAGTAAGATACATCAATGAGCCAATCATTGATCTATACATGTGTTCATCTACATCTTCACCATCTAAATCTTTGAGCAAAGGCTTATGGGTTTCCATGGGTGTGCTTGCTGTTTTAACATCACTAAAGCCAAATTTCTTCAAAATATCAATCACATACTTGTCTTGGCTTATAAAAATCCCATCTTCCTTCTGCTTCACATGCAGTCCTAGAAAGAATGTGAGTTCACCCATAGAACTCATCTGAAACTTCTTATGCATCATCTTCTCAAACTCTGTGCATAACTTCTTCTTTATAGACCCAAAAATGATTCATCTACATATACCTATATTATTAGAATATCACATTGGTCCCTCTTGATAAACAAATTTTTGTCTATTTGTCCTCTCTAAAACCTATTTTCCAACAACTAAGTGGACAAGGTCTCATACCAAGCTCTGGGAGCTTGATGCAAACCATAAAGAGCCTTTTCTACTTTGTAAACTCTGTCAGGGAAGTCTGGATCTTCAAAGCCTCGTGGTTGATAAACATAGACTTCCTCTTCAATCTTACCATAAAGAAAAGCACTCTTGACATTCATCTGGTACACCACAAAGTCTTTAAATGAGGCATAGGCTAAGAATAGCCTAATTGCTTCAATTCTGGCAATAGGAGCAAAAACTTCATCATAGTCAATCCCTTCTTCTTATGTGTACCCTTGAGCAACCAATCTTGCTTTGTTCTTTATCATAATGCCTCTTTCATCCTTCTTGTTACTGTAAACCTATTTAGTGCCTATGGTCCTTTTGCCATTTGGTAATTCCACCAAGGTACAAACCTTTTGTAATTTGAATTGTAGAAGCTCATCCTGCATAGATTCTATCTAACTTGGATCCTTCAATGCATGGATTACCTTCTCGGGTTCTTCTTGTGATAAAAAGCAAGCAAACAAACAATTTTGAAAGTCTTTATGGTTTGTTCTTTGCTGAACTGAACTAAACAAACCATGTTCTTTCAAATTCTTTGTCATTCTTCTTGTTTGAGGTGCTGAATTCAAGTCTCCAATGATTTGTTCAACTGGATGATCTTTGTGTATTCTTGTAGTTGGAATAGGACTGACAGGCATAAATGCATCTAAATTGTTCATGTCAGCCTCTGCACCAACATCTTCATCATCATCTGAATAAACAATATCTTCCAATTCAGGCATATTTGGATCATTTGGAAGTTCAATGCTTGTTTTTAGATCAACAGCATTAACTTCTATTCCAGCAGCATTAACAGTTGAACTAACAGCATTAACATTGTTAGTGTTGTTTCCATCACTAGCAGTATTAATATTGTTAGTGTTGTTAATATTATCATCCTTCTCTTGATTAATTCTTGGCTCCTTTGTACTTGGAACCTCACTATCTTTCCCTTCAGTTGGATTTCCACTTTCATTCCCTGGATCTTCAGCATCCTTCTTTTCCTCCTCCCCTGATGGTTTGAATCCAGCATCAGGAGAATCCTTTGAACTAGAAGAGAATGGTGGATCTTGAATGGATAATGGTAGCAGTATGTAATCTTTGCCAGGTACATCTTCTAATGCATCAATCTGAATAGACAATATTCTTCCATTCATGCATAAGTAGATCATCTGGAAGTCAATGCTTCGTTTTTATACCAACAAGATTAACTTCATTTGTACTAGCAGCATTTGACATTGTTTCCTATGTTTAGTGCTGTTACACTAGCAACCTTTTCTTGGTAATCTCTTTCATCTCTTTACTTGGATTAACCTTCTTTGTCCTGGTTCTTCAGTAATCTTTTTTCATCATCTCCTGAAGGGATTTGAATCCATCATCAGGAGAAACTCTTTGAACTTTGAGAGAGTTGTGAGATCAGCAGGCACAATGGTAGCCCAAAATGTAATCTTGCCAGGTAATGTCTCCATTTTAACTTTACTGCATCATCATTGCTTTTGTTACTGCTATACCCTTAGACTGATTTCTTGCAATAACTGGCTTATAATTCTTTGACTTTGTTAGTGCATCCATATCAAAAAGCAAATTTGGTCCACTTTCTGCAATATTAGGTGTATTTTCACTAAATTGGACATGCAGGTTCTCTTCAAACTAATCCTAGTTTATTGTTGAAACTCTAAATCTTTTACTTATGATTGAGTACCCAACAATAATCCTTCATCAGCCTTACCATCAAACTTGCCTAAGTGTATCTTATGGTATTAAGTAAATTGTACAGGACACCCAAAGGTCTCCATAAAGCCTAAAGTTGTTTTTACAAGAAAAAAGTTCATTAGGGGTCTTGTTATGAGTTAGTTACTCGTACTCTATTTTTCATTATAGCAAGCTAGTTGATTAGAAATGGCTTCTAGCCCAAAATAGTAGTAGAGAGGTAGAGACGTAGTCATCAGCTAAAGATAGAGAGACCCCCATCCCCAATCTACTGTAGACAGACATATGTAGAGTGTTTTAGTGGTAGTTTCCCTGTTGTACATATAGTGCCCCCTGTTAGAATAAATCTATAGATCTCTCTATGAGTGCATGATCTCGTGCGGCACGTGTCAGATGTAGTGCAAAGTAGTGAACCTCCTGGTTCCTGAGTATAGTACATCTTGAGCGTTACGCCCCTATAGACACACTAACTATCAGAGAAGTTCCTTGCTCCTGTGCTGCAATTATTGATAGTGTGGATACTCAACTCCATAAAGATGTCGCATATATGGACCCGCACAGACTCTGTAACCTCGACCATACGATGTATCATCGTCATCCCTTTCTGACTGTGAAATTTTTGAAGCATTTCTACTGTGAGACTCTACCTGTGTAGAATTCATCTAGACATCCAGGAGGACTGACGAGAGAATGCCAACTAGTTTATACTAGTTAGCACCTAGAAAGAAAACCCAACTTAACCCTACTTTAATCATCTCGTGACAATAGGCAAAACATCTTTTTCATTAAGCTTTTTACAAATGTGGACCAAACAAATCCATGTGCAACTTATGTAAAGGGTTTGGTGATTGAATCTTATGTTTTGGATTACAAGAGCTCTATGTGTTTGGCAACACAGGTTTGATTAATTTTCAAAACGTTATTAAGTGTACCCTCTTACAAGATTTCCTTAACCAGTTTATTCATAGTTTGAAATTTATGTGTCCACTGCCTCTATGCCAAAGTTTTTGATTCATCAGATGTGACTTTTGCAAAGAGAAGTTAGACTCCTTTGTAACATATTTGTAAATCAACACTATACATATTGTTCTTTTTAGGAACTTTAAGTAAAACATCACTTTCATCAGTTAACTTAAAGTTTGGAGATAAAACAATACATTCAGTCTCATTAAAGAGAACACTATTCTTTTTGTCACATATTTTTGAGACACTAAAGAGGTTAAACTGTAACTCTCTAACAAAATACACATTCAACAATCTAAATTACCAGTTTGATGTTCTATTCTGTGGATTTCTCTCCTTTAGGGTTACCTCAAAGGCAAACATATCATCCATCAATTTCTTCAAAATCAGTATGATAGGCATGTTCCCTGTTATTGTTCCTGAGCTTCCACTGTCAAGCACTGCCTTTATCCTCTAAATCTTGCTGTGGATTACCCTGCACATAAGGTAAGAAAATCTAGTCTCTTTTGGGGACCCAAGCCATCACTGACTTGGATCTGACCTTGTACTCAATATAATCAAACCTTTTATGATTGTTGATGCACGGTTGTGTTTAAAAACTATTGGTTATTATTTAGTCTTTGGTTCTCAAACCCAACAAGCTGTGTTGAGGTCTTAACAGCATTACTTGGTTTTCCTTACAACGTTAAGTTCGGCTTTTGGCCTAGCAAGTATTTTCATTTCTTCCATACACGATCAGTATTATAACCCTCTTATTAAAATTACTATTTTTAGTTGTTGTTTTGTTGTTAATGGGCCTTCTAACAGTTGAATGTGCTTTATTAAAAACATTTGTCATTGGTCTTGCACTATTCACTGTTGTTTGGGTTGAGCAGTATTAACTGGTCTAGCAGTAGTAAGTGTATAGGCAGACCTCATTAATACTGCTTTTGGAACCATGTTCCTTTTAGGACTGGGGTGAGTCATTCTAGAAAAAATTTGGTGATTCACCCTTTGAGTATAGTTCCACACTGGTTTTACCATCTTTTTATTATTAAACTGTCTCTGATGGTCACAATCATATTGCAGGTGATCAAAACTTCCACACACACACATAGCAAGCTTTGTTAATCATCTTAAAATTACCTCCTAATCTTTAAGACATCATGTTATTCCAGTTTCTTTGGTTTCCTCTAGGACTATATGTGTTCAGCTATTTTGGATTACCTTGTTTACAGTTGTTTTACTAGCGGAGATTTTACTTTGCTCTTTAGATTTACAAACACTATTTTTAGCAAAACTAGGCTTAACTGTTTTCTTTTCAGCCTGAGGCACATCTTCTTCCTCACTATCAGACACCCAATCCTGAATAATTAGAGCACCATTATTCTTCCTAAAGCTACCTTAGGTTTCTGCTCTAGCCTTAGCTTCACTAGTTATCAACTACAGGCTTCTTAACTGTAGCTCATAACTATAGGCTCATTTACAAAGCTTCTAGACCACGGAGAATGAACAAATCAGGTTTTGGAGGCTATAAAGTTTCCTGTATAGGAGGTGGAATGCATTATACCCTAATACCTGTTTTGCACTTATCAATATATAACAATCTAGTTAGTTTGTTAGTTTTTAGATGAATTTTCAAAAATTTTCTATCTGTTAGCTGATTATCATCTTTTTGTTTTAGAGCCAGTTCAACTTCTCCTAAGCTATGTATGGCTACTTCTCTTAAATGAATCTCACATTTTAAGAGCTTGATATCTTCCTCATAAACAGAC
The DNA here is from genome assembly GCA_026074375.1 of Tanacetum coccineum. Lineage (NCBI taxonomy): Eukaryota > Viridiplantae > Streptophyta > Magnoliopsida > Asterales > Asteraceae > Tanacetum > Tanacetum coccineum. The sequence goes on along the minus strand of BQNB010067095.1, from coordinate 19,675 downwards.
TTATTTTTCTTATACACTATAAGCCTTGCTTCTACAGACTCTAAAACTGTTTATAAGTAATAGCATTTATCTTAGATGCCCTTAAATCTTTTAACAGTTATTCATTTTGTTCTTTATTTAACATTTTCCAAATAAGATGATGAACAGTTTGAATCAGTAGATACCTCAGAGTAGAGCTTTGTTAGTAGAGTAAGCCATAAGTGCAAAGTTAGTTGGACATTCTCTTGCTTGATCACTCCAATCATAATCACCAAGACCATCACATGAGATCAAAGCATTAGAAGTAGTTGTCTCCACTGGCACACTTCTTGTGTTCTCCCTATTCTTGTTTTTTTGGTTCCTTGGAGCCCTACACTCTCTTTTCAAAGTTGTCTCTTTTGTAGGCAGTTTTTGTAAACACGTCACCTTGGATTATCAAACCCAATGTCTTCAATACCATTCACAGAAACACTTCCTTCCAGTGATTCTTCAAGAATCTCCTGCCTATTGTTAGCATAGTCATCTGCACTTAGATCCATCTTTTCTAAATCTCAGGATGGAATATGTTGCAAAAGTCCTCATTGTCAAGTTGTGCGACCGTTTAGTTGACTTACAATGAAAGCACAGGATGCTTGCATCATTCAGTTGTCAATGGATGTTGAGTTAACAGAGTAGCTTGTAGTGCTTTTGAAGTAGTTTAGATCATGAGCAGTATTAACTGCTCCATTTGTACTGTTGGTGCTGTTTGAGGACATAAAGGCTACGTTTTGTGTGTTTGTGCTTGAGCTTGATGTTCCCCCTTTGACTATGGTTTCAAGTCTTCAAGGTTGTTGTAAAGATTGTGGAAAAACTAGAAGAAAGGGGTTGAAATAGTTTATCGCTATTTAATTAAGGTTTTAAATTTGTTTGTAAAATTTTTAGATCGCGACTTTTTATGTGAATTAAACACTAGCAATATGAACAAAATACTTATTTATCTAAACAATTACTAAAATGATATGAGGGAAAGTATGTAAGAAAAAAGATAAGAGTAAGAAAGCAATCAAACCACAAACATAGGATTTTATAGTGGTTCGGTTAACGAAAAGCACCTCTTTCGCCCTACTCCACTCCCGAGCACCAACATCGAGGGGGGGAAGTTTCTTGACTATGTCAAAAACTCTTTATGGCGGAGAAAAGGAAAACCAATACAATCGGTTGCTTACACCGATTTTATCCACGACATAAGCTAAATGTCGAGTTCTAATCTAGAGAACCAAATTCGATCACACACTAACTTCATGACTTGTTCACAACTTCACAACTTCACGACTTTTTCACAACTTAACTTTACACTTATTATAATCAAAACTATTCTAAACCTTTATTGGTAAGATCACATCTAAATTAATAATACTAACAAAGATCCCCAAGATCTAGCTACTTACACACAAAAATCAAATATACAATTGATTTACAAAATAAGTGTTATGGTTTGCAACACGATTTGCAATACACACTTGAGGTGTATACCTCTTCGCTTGATGTATGAAGTATTTCTCTATGCACTTGAGGAATTAAAAGCTTGGATCACTTGGAAACAAAGCTTTATGATTAAATGATCAAAGGATTTTAGAGAGGATATGTGGGCTGTTTTGAGCAGAAAGAATGAGTGCAAAAGGTGAGAAAATTGTGGGGAAAAGTCTAGTATTTATAGGACAAATTGGTGGGGAGCGTTCTACCTTGGGCGGTCCCCTTAATTTTTTTTAAGGGGGCTTGTGCCGTGTATTTAAGGGGGTCGGCCGAGATAGGGCTTCCTCAGTTTTTATCTTTTGTGTAGGGAGGGATTTTCGGAAACTTTCTAGCCGTTTTTTTTGAGGGTTCCGAAATTTGAATTTCAATATGATTTAATTTTGAATAAATCATTTCTTTTAATTGTAGAAATGTTTTGTAATGTTTTAAAAATGTTTCAACATTTTATAAAAGTGTGGGTTGAAATAAAAATTTTCCTTTGCTCATAAAAGCATTAAGCATTTATTTATTCTTACCTTTAAGTGATGTATTTATTGAATGAGATGTAACTACTAATTACTTGTTATGTTTAATTTTCGTTGGAAGTTTTTATATTTCTGTGATTATCAAAACGTAAGATGTGAAAAAAAATATTAGTAATGTTTTTTAGGCATTTATATATTTATCAACAAACTCTCCCCTTTTTTGATGATTTAACAGAATTTAAACTCATTAAATGTAAAATTATTTTTACTGTATTTAGTGAGTTTCATGTCATTTCTCCCCTTTTTGTAGAATCAAAAAAGACATTCTTTCGAGATCTGAGAATTGCCTTAGTTAAATCGAGGAAGTTAAATGCTCCCTTGATGTGTGCTCCCCCTCGTTCGAGGGCACCAAGGAATCGAAGCTATGGTTTTTGTGTTTTGCTACAAAAAACGAGTTCTGAACAATCCACATATTCTAACATGTAGGCAAGAAGGAAAAAATATGGATACTAGTAATGCAACCAACAATTATCATCCATTGAAGTAAAATGTGTGTGAACACGAATCAAGCATAATAAGCGAAATAACCTGTAACATTCATGAAAATTTTAAACTACAAAGATCCTATATAACTAGTTTAAGCTCGTAGAACTTGCTTGCAAAAATGGTGAATGGGAAAAATTTTGAGAAACTAAACATATAGTATGGTTTAGTTTGGTGAAGTGGTGAGGTGGGTGGGATGATGGTTGTTGGTAGTTGTGAGAGCATATGTTCAATATATGAAAACATATATTGGAGTTCATCTCTTAACCCAAATATGAGAGTACGATTGTGAATGCAACACAAGCATGAATCTCCATGTGCCTCAAGAAGGTTCCAAGGAATGGGATGACCAAAGATAGGTGGTGAAGGTGATGGAGTATCAAATTGGACATCAAGTGGGGTGATTGGTGAAAGGGTGAGAGTGATGTCCATTGATGCATTTTCTTGAGTTGGAGGTGGTGGAGAAACTCTTGGAGGAGGAGATGTTGGTGAGTTCAAGTAACCATTGGGTGAAAGTGATGTTGATGAGGTTGGTGATTTGGGTATGTAGTCAATTGAGGATGAGGAAGTATCTTTGGTTGATGGTGTTTTGGAGGGTGCATTAGGAGCACTAGGTGATGATAGTTGAAGTGTGGGTGATGGAGTTTTTGTGTCATCATGGGTTAAATCCACAAACAATTGTTTTGGTGGAATGATGTTGATTTTTGGTTTCTTGGAGGCTTTGGAAATGGAGGCTCTAGTGGATGCCATGGATGTTGATAATGGTTGATGAATGATGAAGAAGATGGTGTGTTGGAGATGATCATTTGGAGGGAATTTATGGGAAGGAAATGGTTTGAAAATGGAATGAGTTTGAACTAGTTTAAATTATTCCAAATTGTGTTCGAGCATTCTGGGAAAAGATAGCTGAGACTAGGTAAAAGAGGGTTAAAAAGCAGAAAAAATATTGTTTTACCCGTGAAATACTAGGGCGGTCCCCTTAAATAGGGGGCGGTCCCCTTAAAATTAAGGGGGCCGCCCTCTGTTGGTTATATTTTTCACAGAAAAACGATATTTCTTAGAATTTCTTTATGAGAGTATTTCTGTTTTGGTGGTTTATTTGCAGCAAGCCTTATTGAGTTTTATGAGCACATTTAATCATATAACATGTAATAAACACATTAATTTATGAAACCAAAGTGGCACAACTAGTTGATTTAATAAAACAACCAAAGGCTTAAGTCATCATAGCAAACAGGTACCTAAAAATAACCAACACATAAGTCTTTCCGAATACATCGGATGATCATCACACAAGTTGTACATAATTAAGTTAAAATTTGTCTTAAACTACACTTAGCCATCTAGCTTACTTTAATCATATGTTTTCATTTCTTCTTCTTGCCAAAGACTCCTTATAGTGCCTTTCCAAATGATTTGAAACCTCCGCGCATCTCCTTATGCATTTGTTGCATTTGGTTGAGCAAGACGGTTTGTTGTTCAAAGAGAGTTTCATCGGTTTGTTCGGAAGCGGAAGGCATTTGGTAGTTGAGAGGATCAAGAGAGTTAAGGTAGGTGGTGGGAGATGGAGTACTTGCACGAAAAGTTTCAACATTATCATCATCATCATCATCATCATCGTGTTGATAAGATGACGTGCCTTGATAATGAGAAGATGAAGAAGATACGGAATGACGTGCCTTGCCATGATCACTTCGAGGTCGTCGAGTTTGTTTTAGGGCAAGAGGACGCATGACTCGATCAACAATGTCATAAATGCCATTGTCAAGATGAGGATATGTTTCCATGACGTGTCGATAAAGACGAGTAAGAAACATGCCATACGGAAGATTAGCGGTTGGAGTATATCTAGCACATTGGATTCTTTTGACGAAAAAATAAGCAAGATTGTATTGTTCTTCGGCAACAACACAATACAACATGTGAGCAAGACAAGCGGGAAGATGATCCCGATGTCCTCCTAGTTCGAACACATTTTCTCTAATGAGCTCTTCCCATTGCTTCATGTCGGGGCTTAATTCTTTGGTGAGAATTTGATTTGGATTGAGAGAGACCGTTTGACTTTTAATGGTACGGTCTACCATGACACGTTCCAATTCAAGAAGTCGACGAATGTCGTCGGGAGTCGGAAGATCGGTGCAATATGGTCCCTCGGTTTCTCGAGAATACTCAAGAGATGCAAGATCCCATTCGTTTGTAAAAACGGCTTGACCATTGTATGGAATTTTGAGAATTTGACCGAATTGAGCGAGAGTAAGAGTTATGAATTCGTGTTGAATCATAAAGGAGATAACAAGGTAATATTGTTTATTTGCTTATTCTCTTTGCTTATTAGTGTTTAAAAGTCTTTCTTGTACATATTAGTTGTTTGTTTCATTGTTTTTGCTTAAGTAGTTAAAGAACTTTAGTTATCAATTTTGTCATAAGAAAACTCATAAAATTCAAAAACATTAGATTTAATAGTTAAGATCTTAGAATTTTGCTTAATCAGTTGTTTAATCATGATTGTTTAAGTTTGTTTTAAGCTAGTTTTTATCTGGTATTTGGAATGTTTTTATTATTAGATTTATTTTAAAAGCTTCCTCAACTTCTGTCATGGTTTTTAAGGAGTGTTTGGTTTAGTGCACTCTTAATTTGCACTAACAGTATTAACATAAGTTAATACTGCTGAACCTTTACACTACCAGTACTAACTTTCAAGTTAGTACTGGCTTTCAAAGTTAGGTAACTGCCAGCTAGCTTCGATTTAAGCTAGGAATTCAAGTAGTATTAAATTTAGTTATAGCTTATCTTAAAATCAGTTTTAGTTTTCATTTTTCTATGCTTAATTCATAGCTTAAATCTCGTTTCTTAAAAAGATCAAATTGCTATCAGCTGTACTTTGAGCGAAAGTACTGTTGAATTTTACATAGCAGTCTAACTCAGTTAGTACTGCTGTTGTTCTCAGCTTAATTTAGAACTTGGTAATTTTTAGGGATTTAGCTTATCAAGTCAGTAGGGATTAAGTTTTAATATTAGCTTAATACATTTTTAAGTCTTAATTTGCCATTTCTAGTTATATTCCTTAGATAACTTTCGCTGTCAAAAGTCATAAAAACCTGAAAACTCCAAAAACAGTACTTAGAGTCCTTAAGGATTTAAATTTGTTAATTTAGCTTATGGGTCTAGATTTTCCAGCTTAATTAGATAGCTTATAGGTAGTTTAATAAGTCTTCAAAGTTTTAGAGTCTAATTTAGCTTAATAAAGTTTTTATCTTGCTTGGATCTTGAGTTTCTTTGCTTATTTCCTGAGTTTGCTTATTTCATGATCAATTTCAGTAGCATAAAAGTAGTTTTAAGCTTTAGTTTCTTTTCATTTATAGATTAAGCATATATAAGCTCCTTAGAATTCTTTCCTTTTTCATTTTGATCTAGTTTTGAGTTTTTTATAGCTTATTTTCTAAAACCAAGGGATAAGCCCTCCTTTCTGTAACAGCTTAAAGATAAGCTCTTTGTGAACTTATTTGTGAGTTTCAGCCCTAGTAGCCTTTATTAATCTTGTTCCCCCTGGCTTCCTTTACAACTTTGCTTCTTTGAGTTTTTCATTTTAAGCCCTTTAAAATTTCGAATGCTTTTTGGACTTAGTTTGTTGTCGGGATAGATTCTCAGGGTAGAAAGTGTAACTTTTCGATTTTAATTGTTTTTTTTAGTTAGTCCCTCCGTTAGCTTGTCAGTTTCCCCGTTAGTTTCTTAGGTTTTTACACCATTAGTCCTTAAGTTAGTTTTAATTAGCTCATTAAGTTTTAATTAATAATTAGGGTTAAGTTTTAATTAGTTTAATTAAACTTTTATAAAAAGATAAAAATTAGGGCTTTTATTTTTAATAATTTTCGGCAATTTTTCTTAATTTAGTGGAAATTTTAGTTTACATTTTAGGGATTAAAATTAGTTTACTTGCTTAATTGTCTTTATTTGTTGCTTCTTAATTAGTAGTAATAGCTTATCCAAAATATCTTTGCTTCATTCAAATCAGGATCCAAACCTAAGCGCGGTTTCAATTGCACTAGTCATTGGGGATAACGACCCGGGTGATCATACTTGCCCGGTTTATTATACGTATTCTATATATATCTTTGTGAGTGGAATTGTCCAAGGGATACTTGGGGATTTCCTTAATTTCTCTATAAGTATATTATTTTATATGTATGTAAAACTTACAATCAGTTTTTGGCGCCGCTGCCGGGGATTAGTGTTTACGATTCCTTCGTTTTGTGTTTGTTGATTTGGTTTGAAGATCCTTTCGACTTAGAAAGTTTCATTCTTGTTTTATAATTCAAAAATCCAAAAAAAAATTATAAAATATAAAAAGTAAAAAATATTTTCCTTTTCTTTTTAGTATAAGTAAAAGATTAAAGAAAAAAAAATAGAAAAAATCAAAAATATAAAAAATCTTCCTTTTTAATTAAAAAAATAAAATAAACAAAGTTGGTAATCGAACACCAACATATAATATCTTCTATTGAGATATTATCATTTCAATTTCCGGTGAACTTGCAATTGTTCCCAATTCGTAATCAAAGATTTAACACTTGCCTTTTGTGTCACTACCAAGTACGGCTCACCTTGAAAAGCAATTTTCAAGAGCTACCGTGAAGTAGTTGATTATTTGGTTTAAGTCTCTTTCGTGTAACCGTTAAAATTCATTGTAAAAAAAAATTAGTTTTGCTTTTTTTTTGTTGTTAGTTTTTTCCTTTTGGCGCACTCGTTCGCAATCTCGTAGACGTCGTCAACAACAAACTTTTCCGGTTGATCCAATTGTTGAACAAAACGTTGTTCCAATGGCCGACAATCGAACGATGGCTCAAATGTTACAAGCACCCATCGAGGGTTATGAAGATGCCATAGTTGTTCCACCAATCAATGCTAACAATTTCGAGCTTAAGCAACCTTTAATCAATCTTGTGCAAAGCAACAAATTCACGGGTAGACAAGATCCCCACAATCACCCCCTTTCGATTTTTAACAAGGTCACTTCATACGTTTAGGACATTCCGCGAAGTTTCCGAACACTTCGATAAAGCTTTTGCTTTTTCTTTTTCTCTTGACGGTGAAGCCCGAGATTGGTTAGATAAAAAGAACCTTCCTAGGATCATTCCTCACTTTTTTTTTTTCTTTTTTAGGACGACCTTGTTTCCCAAAGTCATAAAACCAATACTTCCCACCTTCAAAAACGCCCACTTACTATCGGGTGAGATCATTACCTTTTACCAATAAACCAACGATGCCTTTATGAAGCATGTCGTGAACGTTTTAAAGGACTCCTTCGTCAATGTCTCACCATGGCTTTTCGAACTCCACCAACTTGATTTTTTTATAATTCTTTGAATCATCGATAAGATGCCTTAGATTCTGAGCCAGGGGAAAATTTTAGACAGATGCCTCAAGAAGGGTGTTTTGCGGTTTTGAAAGCAAGTCAAAGTTCGTTTCATGAAGACGTGCTTGTGATTCAGAGTGAGTACGGAGCTCCTCTTTCTAAGTCTTCATCTTCCAATAATTCTTTCGATATGCATACAAAATAGCTGTTCTCTCGAGGATAAGATGATATCCAAATGAACCAAATGTTGAATCAAATGAAAGCTTTAGTCGTTATACTCTGACAGTCAAAGCATTGAGGAAGTATGTGTACTTGTGGATCAAATCACAGTTTTACCTTTGTCCAATTAACTCGAGGTGGATTCGATTTTTCCAGTTTTTCACTGACAACATCCAAATTTCAACAAACAGCAGACGTTGGAAATTTTATCCAAGAACCAACCTTTTATCTTTTTTTTTTTTTTTTTTTTTTTTTTATTTTTTTTTTTTTTTTATTTTTTCTTTTTTGGCAATCAAATGAGACCACCGGTTCAATCAAAGCGATTGTCCAAACCAACCAAAAACTTATCAAGGAACCAATTGTAATTTCAACAAAACGTGGAGGAAAATTAACAACCAAAAAAACCGTTCAAACAACCAAATCAAAATCAAGTTTATCAAGCTCCACCATACCAAACACCAACCAATCAACCACAAATCAATCAAGTTTTACCTCACCAACCTCCAACAAATAGTGTGTCTAAAACGGAATTTGAAAATTATTCTAAAGCAAATGATGCAAACATGAATAATTTGCAAATGAAGTTGGATAATTTTCAAAATGATTTTCAAAGAGTTTACAATGAGTCTCAAAAGAAGCAAGATGATTTTCAGAAAATGATGCTCGGTTTCATGCAAAACTATCACACAAACCAACCTTCAAGTTCAAGTTCTTTACCAAGCAATACCATTCCAAACCCAAGGAACGAAGCCAAGGCAATTACAACTCGTAGTGGTGTTTCATACGATGGACCTCCAATTCCACCGCCGGTGGTGGAAAAGGAAAGTGAGGTGACAAAGGATACGGAGCTACCAAGCACCGAAGACATCCAACCTCCTCCATTGATCCATGAACAACCCAAAGACAAAGAACCAATCGAAGAACCTTCTTTCGTTGCCAACAAAGCCAAACCTAATTTGCCTTACCCATCAAGACTCAACAAACAAAAGATCCGTGAAAAGGATGATATCCTAGCTTCAAAGTTTATGGAAATCTTGTAATCTTCACTTTGAGCTAGTTTCGCACGGCTATGACCTTTTTAAATACTATATGCTCTCATTCATATGCCAAAGTTTGCTCCAATGTTCAAAAAGATGCTTAATAACAAAGACAAGTTAATTGAGTGCCGTTGAATGAAAATTGTAGTGCGGTTGTCCTTAAAAAGCTTCCAGAAAAGCTAGGTGACCCCGGTCGATTTCTCATTCCATGTGATTTTTCAGAGTTCGATAGTTACTTAGCCCTTGCCGATTTAGGTGCTAGTATCAATCTCATGCCTTTATCCATTTGGAAAAAGCTTCAACTCTCAGGCCTAACCGAAACAAAAATGGTTTTAGAATTAGCCGACCGTACAATTTCCAAACCAACCGGTGTAGCAGAAAATGTTTTTGTCAAAGTAGGGAAATTTTACTTTCCCGCCGACTTCGTTGTTCTTGATTTTATAGCCGATCCTCGAGTACCGTTGATACTCGGGCGACCCTTTCTTAGGACGGCTCATGCTTTAATCGATGTTTACGAGGGAGAGATTACTCTGAGGAATGATGATCAATCATTAACCCTTAAATGTGGTGATGCTCCTTCCATTTCATACAACAATCTCGAATCATTGAAGAAAGTTGATCTCATTGATGTTACTTGTGAAGAATACTCACAAGAAGTACTTGGATTTTCCGATTCCGTTGCTTACAACAATCCTTCTCCGTACTTCGATCCGATTGTTTCTATTTCATCTCCAACACTTACTCCGTTTGATGAGAGCGATTTTCTACTCTTTGAAGAAGCCGATGCTTTCATAGCTATCGAGGATGAACCAGTTTCACCAGTTTTCAATGCTACTTATTATGATCCCGAGGGTGACATTCTCATTCTCGAGGCACTTCTCAACAATGATCCATTACCTCAACCAAACCAAGGAGATTACTCACCCGGAATTCAAAAAGATCTCAAAGTTGTTGAACCAAAGAAGTCTTCAGTCGAATATGCTACTTCTTATGAACCAAAAGATGAAATTTCTGAAGTCGAACTTAAAAATTTACCTCCGCATCTTGAGTATGCGTTTTTAGAGGAAAATAACAAGCTTCCAGTCATAATTTCAAAAGATTTGAGCCAAGAAGAAAAGACCTCACTCATTAATGTTTTGAAAAACCGAAAACAAGCAATTGCTTGGAAACTTTCTGATATCCGAGGCATAGATCCAGAATTTTGCTCACACAAAATCCTTTTAGAAGATGATTACCAACCTTCAGTCCAACATCAAAGGAGGGTTAACCCTAAAATCCACGACGTCATCAAGAAAGAAGTAGAAAAACTTCTTGATGCAGGATTGATTTATCCGATCTCGGATAGTCCATGGGTTAGTCCGGTCCATTGTGTTCCTAAAAAAGGTGGTATGACCGTTGTCACAAATGAAGAAAATGAGCTGGTGCCTACAAGATTAGTCACGGGATGGAGAGTTTGCATCGATTATCGAAAGTTAAACGAAGCAACTTGTAAAGACCATTTTCCGTTACCATTCATGGACCAGGATTTGCTTAATTTTTCATTGTTTGTTGTTTATGTTTATTAATTTATACTCGCTTAAGTACTTTAGTATGCGACCTACTATTCAACTAGATCTAGGAAAATGCACCAAGTGGACTTAGATGCTGGGGTAGCTCTCCATATAGTGATTCATATAAATACTGAACTATAGTGACATATTCTGACCGACCTTTACCTTTGATTTATTGAACGAGTTAGCTAGCAGGTGACCTAGAATTAAATCTAAGAAATAAAGTTATGATTCTAATAGGTAAAGGCATGTAGTCAGCACTACCAGAGTATGATGATTAGGTAAGCAGTAAGTTAGTAAAGTCTCCATGAGCTAGGATAAGATAAGATCTCCATTATTGAATCCTAAGATAGATTATAATCAGCAAGAAGGATGCTTTATGCAGATGCGTTTAATTATGATAGAATTAGTGTACCTAGGTTTTAGGATGATGTCCTGCCTAAATCTAAGAATGATATGTCACTTCGAGATAAGTTAGATCATTACACGAAATAAGCAAACCAACATTGAAACCAATTAGACATGGTTAGTATAGTTTCTGCAATAGGATCAGCTATTTCTCTATCCCTTAAATGTCAACTTGCATGTGTTAATTTCTCTCTTTATAAGTTTCATTCAACCTAAATTTGTGCCAGTCTCTCAGGCTAAAAACCCATTCTTTCTTACTTGTGAATAGATTAAAAAATTAAAGAAAATGGGAAATAGAATTAGAACAAGAAACTCCCCTGATATGTTGATCGGGATGATTCTCCAATTTGAGTTCTCGAGCAAAAAGTGTGTTGACGAGGCTTCAGAATGCTCGTACGAGTCCAACACATGTCTTTTTCAGAGTATACCATATTGTCGATTTTCCTTATAGAAAGGTCTTCTAAAAGATTAGAAGGACAAACTTGTGCATTCCGAATCTCGGTGATTCAATGGTTACAATGCAGAAAACAATTAAAACACAACAAAACTGTACAGGGATTAATACGAGTATCCCAAACATAGGATTACGTCGTATGGTTCCTATAAAAACAATTAAAAATTTTAAAGTACTGAAAATTAAATTACAGACTGATAACATCCAGACACATCTATACGCCGTATCTAGAGGGGTTTGATACGTCATATGGAGTGTCTGGGAAGACAGACTCTTGCAAACAATTTAAAAAATAATTCAAACAATTTAAAAACGACTAGGTTGTCTCCCGGGAAGCACTTTTGTTTCAGCCAGTCGTTAAGTTTGACTTTTTTTCTTTCCTCTTCATTCTTCCATTATTCGCTCGCACTTGTCCCTATGAGCGAATTTCTTCATAACCATGTGGCATGACACGTATTTAATGAAGAATGGCATGCCGAGCACAACATCTCTTGTTACATCTTTATCGTCAATGATGATAAAATCTGTAAGAATAGAAAAATTTCCAATAAAAATAGGTATATCTTTTAGAGTTTCGGCTGGACTCTTCCCTTCATGATCGTCTTTGTCCTTAATTATAGAATAATAAAAGCTTTTAGTTATTAAATTATCATACAAGGAAGGGATGAAGTCAACATTAACATTTTTATACCCAATCGTGCAAGAGAACTTCATTTTATAACAACACTTAGAAGTAGTTTTAACATTATCAGGTTCATTGACAACAATTGGCTCAAAATCAACATCTTGATTCATCTCGGGTTCCAGAGGTATGTCCAAGTCATTTAATTCAATGTAGTTACCATAAATTGGGTCAAATGACTCGTTATCCTCTCTTATAAGCTTTGTTTTTTAATCAAGATTTTTTAACATAAAGACCCTCCTGATTATGCTAGTGGTTGGCTTGATACTTTTGAAAACAAGTTTTTCTTCCCCGACCCTTAGAGTAAATTTTCTTTTGTAAACATCAATCTTGAATGGGCAGTAATAAAAATGGCGCTCAGAGATTCAAAGGTACATCCGTCATACTAGGGTATGTCCAAGGTTGATAAGTATATGGGAAATAAATTTTCCAATCCTTACTAGCACATTTTCGGCGATACCCCTTGGTTGTTTTATTGTTCTGTCAGTCAGTTCAATGGTCAACCTAGTGTGAGATAAAATTCCTAGACCAAGGTTGGTGTAGGTAAAGAATGGCATAACACTCACACTTGCTCCTAGGTCAACAAGGGCTTTATCAAAACAAACATTATGAATAAAACAAGGTAAAGTAAAGCTCCATGGGTTTTTCTTTTTCTGAGGTAGGGTGTTATCATAAGCTTCCAGAATCTTCACATCTTGTGCCTCTCTCCAATCGTCACAGTAGTAGTTTTGTAATCGCCTTGGGAAGGGAACTATTTCAGAAAACATGCTTTTGTGCTGTGAGCTGATACGGCGTATGGACTACATCTCATACACGTATCTCAAATGAATCAACTTTAGCGGTTGAGATTGATTTTACATGGTCCCTTGGATTTGGTTCAGTTGAGCAGGCGCAAACCTACAGATTCTCTTTTTGTAAAAACTTTGCTCATTTGACCAATTTGAATTTCCAAGGTTTTAATTGATGCTTCTTGATTCCTTATAGCCGCATCGGTAGAAGCTCGAATCTCCTTGATTATGTTCGAGTTCTCTTCGTGTCTCTTTGCTGACTCAGCCATGAACTTGGTCAGTGATTCCTCCAATGTCTGTCTTCGATCAGGGTACGAAGAATTTCCGTTGTTGTGTTGGTAGAATCCTGGCCCTACTGCTCTATACTATCCCGCAGGTTGATAGGGTGTTCCAAACTGTGTGTAGTAAGCCTCTTCAAGAGTATTCCCTTCTTCCTTTAGTGGGCAGTCCTTTGTGTAGTGTGGTCCTTTGCATAGTTCGCATCTGACCTGAGTAGCGTATACTTTCTTGTTGACTTTGTTAATCTCTCTCCTGAGGTTGTTGAGCTGGGCTTGAATAGCAGTTAGGCCGTCAGAAGTTTTAGTACTTCTGGCTTTTGAGGATGTTCCGTTATGCCATTTCTGAGAGTATTCGGCCATCTCTTGGATGACGATTTTTACATCTGCGGCAGTTTTAGTGGGAATGACACCTTTAGAGTCAAGGATCTGTCTGGTGGGAACATCGAGCCCATTATAAAACAAGATTACTTCCTGCATATCAGTCAAATAATGTTGGGGACATTTCATCAAAAGTTCCTTAAATCTTTCCCAGGCTCAAAAGAGACTTTCATTTGGTTTTGACTGAAATTTTAATCTCTCCATTTTCTTTTGCAGTACGAGCTGGTGGGCTCAGTAACTTGTTCAAAACTTTGTTTTTAGGGTTTCTCTAGTTTGTAATCGACCCAGATGTTCTTTCTTGAGCCATTCGACTAGCGGTCTCTATTAAGGACATGGAAATACTATAGATTACTTGAATCTTGAGTTACCTCGTGGAATAAGTAACAATTTTCAAGGAATTTTTTTGATGTTGTTTCGTTTGCGACTTCATGTTCTGAATCGATGAAAGTATTTCGCGAAGAAAACACACACAAAAAACTCTTGAGATATGCCTTTTTTAATTCAAGGGACTTTTATCATTAATCTTGGGCCTAACAACTCCTGGCCCATCGTTTCCACGGGTCTTGCTCTTGTATTGCTCCATTGTTTCCATCATAATTTATGTAGTTTCTTTTTTTGAATGTTCTTCGATGTCAGAAAATAAATCGAGCTCTAGTGAACTCGAATCCACAAGACCCGGTGTCTCGAAAAGCCTCCTTTTTGAGCGAAATACACTTTTAGGGTTTTCAAAAACTTGATGTGCTGTCGTCTAGGGTCAATTTATTAATTACTAAGTTTTAAATTTATATTTAGCCGACTTATCCTAAAACAACACTTTAACGGGCAGTGTACCCAATCGAATGGAGTTTCATGGTAAGTAGGGTGTCGAACACTAAGAGCAAGGTCGTTAACCTTATAATCTATCAGTATTTTAATTACTCTAGATAAGTTAATTCTAATTACTTGTTAAACCTATGCTATATACGCTTCTAATGATAGATGGAGGGTTTTCAAAAGGTGTAATTAGTTCCTTAGTGGAACTTCTTGTCATGCATCACATAAAATAGAGGATAATAAATTAGTAGGATAGGCTCTTTGGAAAGAATACAGAAAATTAAACACGGAAATCAAATTTAGTTCTGCTACTGTATCAGATGATTAATACGCCGTATTTAATCAATTTGAGTAAGCCGTATGGTCTTCTGAAGGTCAATACGCCGTATTGGACTTTACAAATACGCCATATTATTTGGGAAGAACTGCTACGTTGGTTAGACTGTAGAGTTCAATATAGTTCAAGAGTGGAAAGGTCGGATACGTCGTTTCAACTGTGGATAACGGGAGGTTTTTCTGTTGATATGTCAGAAATAATACTTGGAAAACATTTAAATAATGCAGGAATATTTAACACACATATTAAATCACACAATTAATACAAGGCTGATTATTTACACTAATTAGATATTTTAAAATTAATGGTTAGAAATACTAATAATATAGTGGTTAAAACTTTTTCACTCCCCGGCAGCGGTGCCAAAAACTTAGTGTGCTGTTGTGTAGAGTCAATTTATTGATTACCAAGTTTTAAATTTATATTTAGCCAACTTATCCTAAAACAAACACTTTAAAAACGGGGGGGGGGTGGGGGGGGGGGGCAGTGAGTTTTTTCTAATACCGATCGGGTGAAGTTTCGTAGGTAACTAGGGTGTCGAACACTAGAGAAAGGTCGTTAACCATTAATCTATCAATATTTTAATACTCTAGTTAACCCGAAGGTATTAGCCTTCAAACATCATAATTAATACAAGAGTAATTGTTTTAGCCAAGGTAAACTAACCGAGTTAATGAATGATACCAAAAACTGGACGATTACAAAAGTATAAGAAATTACACGTTGTCTTCTATAGATTGGATCGCGTTGCAAGACCTCTTCTGCTCTTTGTCTCCTCTGAAAATCGACTTTTGTGGTTTAGGTATCGAGAATACGATTTAGCACACTTAAAACTCATTTTTGAGTTTTCTATTTATACTGTTTGAAAGCCGGTTCGATACGGCATATCCAATGGGTTGGATACGGCGTATTGGGGTTTCTTGGAATAGGGACCACGTTTGATATCTTCCAGAATATTCTCATGCCATATATACAATATGACGTATTAGTCTTCTCTGGATACGGCGTATTAATCTTCTTTCCTTTGTGGTCTTTGGTGAGTGCAGACACGGATACGCCGTATCTTCCTTGATGGTTACGGCGTATTGGTAGTCAAAATAGTAATCTTCAAAATATCTTCGTTTAAGCTTTAGAATGCGCGCCTTTTGCTAATATTCACCAAGTACTCCGTAATTACTGCAATGCTCAAATATAAACGATTATGTAACAATTCTTTGCAATAATTATACAAAATGGGTTAATTACATGGGATAAATGATGCTATAAAATAGACGTTATTTGCACTATCTATTTTTCAAAAATACTTGAAAATTTTCGAATCTTTACACTGTTGGTGACGCGACGCTGTTGGGTTTTAATCCTGACTCCGTCTCCAGGCACTGTGAAGATTTCTTCTTTGTTTTTATGAGAAATTTCTTGCACGCAATTTTATTAGTTATTTCTGTTGAAGGCACTGCATAAAAACCTGGAATTAATCATTACAATTCAAATACATCAAAAAAATCGACAGCGGAATTATATCTAAGCAATTTAATTTTAAATGTTAGAATTTGGTTCTTAAAAACCGAATATATCCCTTTACAATTATTTTATGCTAAATACCTTTGATTGTAAATAAAGAAAATCGTCTTTTATGTGTATGGTATGAAGAATATGATTTTGCACACCGAAAACTCGTTTTTGAGTCTTCTATTTATAGTCTTTGAAAAAGTCTGGATACACCGTATTGGGCAAGGCTAATACGGCGTATTGGGGTGTATCCCTTGGAGTGCGCGCAAAGTTTATAATCAATATGATATTCATTCCCAAAATATAAATATCTTCGTATCTCTGAATAGTTATCTTGATGGATACGGCGTATGGCAGAAGAGGGATACGCCATATTAGGAATTGTTTATACGCGTTTTCTTGTGAAAAGTTGGCGCTGATACGCCGTATCTCTTTTCCTGGATACGGCGTATTGGTCAGAATTGAGTAATCTTCAAATGTCTTCGTTTTAGCTCTAAAATATGCGCCTTTTAGCATGTCTTCACAAATCACTCCTTAATTACTGCAAATAACACTTTTAAGCAATTAAGTACAAATTCTTGCAATAATTATATAAAAATGGGTAACTTATTCAGGATAAATGATGGTATAAATGTGACGTTATTTGATGTCACCAGCTTGCGCGCCATCTTCCCAATAATACAAGACTTACATTTCTCAAGTGGTTCATCATTAGTGGATTGTAAGATCCCATCACGCTATGCGTTTCTTATTTATATGTCCAAGACAACAATGCCATATATAAGAAGAGTCCAAAGAATATTTGACTCTTTTGTTGCTAACATTAAAAGTAGAACTAACATTTGGATAAAGATTATGCATATCTATTTTATAAATACCATCATGTGGAATTGCATTAAAATAAAATACATTATCTTTCAAAACAGAAATACCATAATTCGTAAATGTATGAATATAACCGTTTTCAAGAAATTGAAACAACACCCCTCGTAACAGTAGGTGCAAAATGACAGATGTCTAATACAATTATTAAACCACTAGGAAGAATTAAATCAAAACTTCCAATCGCTTCAACGGTTGCATGCATTCCATTGCCCATGTACAAACTTAAAGCTCCATGTTTCAACTTCTTGCTTCTTCTAAGACCCTGCAAGGTATTACAGATATGAGTACCACAGCCCGTATCATATACCCAAGTCTTATTTGGAAAAGCATAGAGTTCTATAGTGAAGATACCTGAATTACTAGCCATGCTAGCCTCTTTCTTTTTCTTCAACTCAGCTTGGTAGGACGGACAGTTCCTCCTCCAATGACCCACCTCCTTGTAGTGGTGGCAGATAGAGTCCTTTGCCAGATTATCTCTCTTAGGTGGCGGTGGGTTTGATGTGAGGGTTGCGAAGACTTCACAGGAAGTTTTACAATCCCCTAGGCAGTGTACCTAATCGTTGCAGTGTAGTAGAGACAAGACTCGGGGGTTGTTATCGTTCTCTAGGGGAATAGGTTGGGAAGGCTCGAACACAGTCTAACAGAATTCTAAGGGGTTGAGAGAAGATTCTTTTTGTATTTTTATATTTGATAGAAAGCAGGTAAATATTATGGTTTAAGAGGTTGGTTTGTTTAACTAATAATTAAACTAATTATAATCTATACTACTGGTGATAACTTTATGATAAAAAAATGTATTTACCTAATCATGCACTACTCCTCATATTGCTTCTCCTAGATCTGTTGCCTTGTCACACTTATGATGATCTGTGTAAGTATTTCTTAGGTCATGAACGGATTACACGAACCCGACGTCTATTTAATATTTTGTTAGGACAGCGCACAAGTAAGGTAGTATGAAGACTAATACAAGGCCCCTAAGAGTATATTAAATGCATGTGAAATATCTTAAGAGGGATCAACCATATTAGGGGTAAGGTTATATGAAGATTGTTACCGATGGTATCCTTTTTACACTACTCGCGTTTCCCTAGACGTCTATGCCAATTTAATATCTTATGGCTAGTTTTCTAGAGCGTAACGCGTACATCCATCAACAAGAAGCAATATCAAAAGGATCTACATCCTAAGTTTCATGCAATCATAAGTAAATACAAAGGAGGGTTTAGCCTAACATGTTAAAGATAAAGCAAGAACATAAACCAATCATACAACACATAGACATATTGAATGATTAATGATAAATAATCTTACTTAATTAAAACATAGATTAAAGGTAGTTACAATAGGGTTTTAAGACCTTAAAAACGACCTTAAAAGCTGCTGGAATGACTAGGGTTTGTCTCCCTAAAAATATACAAAGTTACACACTTAAAACCTTAATTTCCGTTTAATATATATAGGAAAATCGTTGCGACAGCATCCCTTTGAAGTCCTAACGCCGTCGCCACGTAGATGATTCTAGACCCTCTTTTAAGTCGGCCACGTCCTGACGCCGTCGCTAGATTTCTGACGCCGTCACTGGATAGATTACGACGGCGTCGCTTTATGTCTGTGACGCCGTCTCTACGCGTTGTATGCATAATTCTTCAAGAGATTTGGTGTAGGTCTGTAATCTTGTCCGTTTCTTCTCTAAATGAGCCCAAGTCACGTGTATTTCCTCCAAATGCCATCCAAGTGCTAAAAACCTGAAAACAAACGATTAAGCACATAATCTGGGCATATTTGCATGATTTAAGGGGTTAAATGACCCTGAAATAGTGTATAAAATGACACCTTTTCAAATACCCCTACACTTGGGATTTGCTTGTCCTCAAGCAAATAGGCTTTTCTACCTAGACAATAGCAATATTGGGGTCATTTAAACTACCCTTTAAAAGCAGTTTACCACACAACCTTCTAGACCTCGTAATTAAAAGCACAGAAAGCATATACCAGCACTTCACATACGTATTTGGGATTCTCTCTTTCACTCGGGTGTATAATAGATTATAACAACTATGGAAAATAGAAAATTAACACTCATTACCTATCGTAGTATATAAATTACCATAGGCTTGGTAAAGGATCGAACCTCCATCGCTGGGCGCAAGTATTAATCATTACTATCAAAGAGGTCTTTTAAAGGGTTGTGGGGTGTAGGTGTAAGATAACATTAACGGAAACAGAAATGGATAGGATACATTTGGGGAGTGACTTTTGGGTGGATTTGGAGTGGAAGGGTTAGCTAATTATTTATACAAATACACGTTGGTTGGGTTGCTAATCTAAAGACTCAGACAAGATATACAAACTTTACAAAACTCTACATCCATCTCTTTATTTTTCTTTTCTAGACTTTATGATAAACATAAACATAAGCAAATGGCAACTCGTACATTTTTTTTACTTTTTTTATATACATCTTTTTTCGTACACTTTTGCCC
>BQNB010067094.1:5474-34324 GCA_026074375.1 Tanacetum coccineum | reverse complement strand
ATTGCCAACATGGCAAGGGCTGAATTTTGGTGGGAAATATAGTGGAGGAGGGGGAATGTGCTTATCCATGGGAGTGGAGAAGAAACGTGGGGTAAAAACGGGGTGGTTAACCCGTGAGTTGGTTGTGGTTTGAAAAGGGCGGGAAAAGGGTGTTATAAAAGGGTTTTATGGTGACAGGGTGTGGGTTTGTAGAAATGGCAAAATTGGTCCTCCATGGTGTATAAGAGGCTTTGCATTTTTCGTCCTTGTGGTGTTAAAGGGTTTGGGGATTTGGCAATATAACCCCCCAAGGGTTATATAATACTTTGCACCGTACGTCCTTGGTAGTTATAACTTAGGGGACTTGGCAGTTTCACCCCTTCTCTTTCTTTTCTTTTTTTTCTTCATTAAACAAGTTTAGGATTTGGCAATTTTAAGCCTCAAACTTATTTTTCTTCACATGTTGACTTTTGGATTTGTCGGGGTTGACTTGGGTTGACTTTTTCAGGCTTGGGCTTGGACTTTGACTTTGTCTTTTTCCTGCTTTTCCATTCCGAGTCCGGTTTTGTCGTTTTGGCTTCGTTTTTCGTCCTTTTCTTAGTTATCCGTTCCTGCACAACACAATTAGCAAAACAAGCATATATTTGGCATTTTAAGTCCGTTTTTTGGTTACTTTAGCTCGTTTTTAAAGGTAAAAGGTATGTGTAATTAAACACATACCAACATGCCATAAACTCTTACAACTCTAGAGACAACTAATTGCAACTAGAACACATGACACAACTGAACAAGCTAACCAGCAGCAGCCATGAAGGATGAACTTCCACCAGCATTAGTGTTATGAATTAAGTTAGCCGATTCATCATGCACATTTTCAACATCTTCATAATCTTCTTCTTTATTATTTAAAGCAGAAAAAGAATTAGACATGGAAAGATTATCTCTCTTAGATGAATTACCAGTCGTCTTTAACATAGATGACGATTGAGATGTATTACCCACATAAGTAGCTCTCTTCTTTGGTGCAGTTGTAGTCGCCTTTGGCTCATATCTAACATTATGTTTAACCAAAGGACCAGTAAACTGACCACCATTAGTAGACTTGGATTTACCTTTCCTCTTCTTCTTTTTTCCTACCGTTTGGAAACCATCATTAGTCTTCTCAACAGTAGGAGTAGCAACATTAGAAGTAGTAACAATAGGAGGATTCATCACCTTTTTAGGGTAATAATCATGAACATAACCAAAAATATTATATATATCACATATGGGTGGCCTCCATTCATACTCAACACGGATGGTTTCTTTGGTGAAACCATCTCTAGAAAGAGATGGAATACTAATAGTAACAACATCTATGAGATCAGCCTCTAAGTTTACCTTAATTAGACACCGAGCAAAACTACTCCTACCCCATGATTCATTACACATGGAACTTGTATATGAATCAAGCCTAACAGGTTTACCAATGAATGTAGCAATTAGACTAATACCATCCTCTTCAAAAACTTGAATAGGAACATCATGCAATTTAACTCATATCGGAATGCGAGTTAATTCTTCTTTGAGTAATCTAGTATTCATCGACCAGTTCTTGATAATGGTCAGAGATTTACGAATCAACCAAGGACCACCCTTCAGAACAGCCTCTAAACCAGCATGGGAATCAAATTTAAAGAAAAAGAAGCCTTTGGAATTCATCATAATCCTTTTAAGCCCATGTTTCACCTAGTTGTTCCTAGCATAGTATTCAACCATCAAAAATGCCATTCTCTTTCCAATAAAGTAGCCATATAGAGTGTGTTTAAAGCGAGTACTAATCTTTTTAACAACTTTACAAGGAATAGAGACGTTAACACCATCAAAAACTAGATTAGCCACCAATGTACTAAAGTTGGAATTAACATTAGGTTGATCCTTTGCACTTGCACCTGCAGCTCCAGCATAGGATGTTGACTTGGTATTGATGTCCACAGACTGAACGATAGGGTCACTAGGTATTGTGGATTCATCAACATTAAGATTAATTAAATCATCTACATGTGAAACCTTGCAAGGGATTGTGTAAGCATTATTACAATTAGCCTGAATTGAATTACATATAGAACCTAATGCATCCAAGTTTTCCATACGATCATCATTAGTCAACCTAGATAATAACTCATCATGTTTACTAGCATCAATATCATTAATTAACTTGTGCAAGTCACCAACAGTTGTTAATGGAACTCCAAAAGTGGCAGCAACATCAATACTATCCAATTTACGGGGCACGCTAATAATAGTAGACAGAGAAACCAAAGGAGAAGAGTTACTCATCATTGGACTACTCATAAGTTGCGTACCAGCAGTCTTGTTAACTTTATCCTAAAATTTCTTCCCAATAGTTTCAATCGCATTCACAACAGCATCAATGTCAACAGTAGACATCGTAGATAAAATATCCACATACTTCTTCCCTTCCTTAATACTTATAGAAAAAACATCAATATCACTTTAAGAAGTAAACTTTACCCCATATAATGTCTCAACATCATGGATTTCAATAATAGCAGCAACCTGATCATTGATACTGGTATTACTATCTGATACCAAACTAGGGTTTTCAAAAACCCTAGATGTCATTCTACGTTGAGGAACATCGGTGTTCTCAGCACCAAGGCCTTTCATTCGCAGAATACGATCTCCAACCTCCTCCATCTTGCGACCATAACCCTCCATGAACCAGAATGAACACAAACACACAAAAATCAATTAAAAAAGAAGATATGCGCCTATACTTCAAAAATGAAACCCTAGCAACTGCTAGGAGTGAATTAAATGCACACACAGTAACTAATCGCCAATCAATACTCCAAACACAATAGGTAATGTAAACAGATGAAACCTTATAACGAAAAACATAAACCCTAAATAAAATACGACACAAACCTATAAATAAAACCCTAGATCAAAATAAGATCGATGTTAAAACAATACAAATCAGAAGATTCAATGTAATAACATGGACGTTATAACGATTAGGATCAAATCAGTAGGAGAGATGATCGATTGAATGAGGGATTAGGGTTTTTTCTTTTTCGCCAAAGAGGATTCCATAGGAGGAAGTTTTAGTATATTATTCTACAGTTAATGAAATGTAGTCATGGGATGGTAAATTGGTAAGTATTGGCATTTTGAGGTTGGAATTCAGGTGTTGGTGATGGGTTTCATAGATAGTGGGTTTAATATTAGAAATCATCGAGACCCTATGCACCATGATAGGCTTGAGTGTTTCAGGAGTTACGATAGGTGTGTAAGTATAGAATTTAGTGATCTTTTCTATTTTTATGGAATGAACTCGTTGTGCCTCTATTTTGACCTTCATGGTTTCAGTTAAATTATCCGCAAGACACATAAATGTATCTTTTGTTTTTCTCATATCTTTCTCCAATTGCCTAATTTGATCCTCTTGATGCTCTATTAAATTCAGTATCCGTGCCTCTAATTCCTCCTAATAAGGCCTTTTGGGAAACGTAAATCCTACCTCATACTCCAATAGCACTTCATTCCTCATTAAAGATTCTACTTTACATTCCATACTTTCTAACTCCTATTCCAAAGTGGCATTTATGTAGTTGGGACTTCCTTTTTCGGAAAAGATTGGGTTGTTCCATTTTTATTCTTCGTATTGGGCTAAATCCTCGATGGTTTCCCATGCTACTTCTGGCCTTAATTTTCTATGTCTCCCGCATGCTGCATAGTTAATTTCCATCTGGGTGGTGTAGTCAACATGATCGTAAAATATTTGAACGTGAAATCATAGATCAAGACCATGATGAGGGACTTTTTAGAGTAAGTCCTTGAAATGAGTCCACACATCATAAAGGGATTCATCTTGATGTTGTTGGAACATCAAGATATCTTTTCGAAGTTTAGCCGTTCTTCCTGATGGGAAAAACTATACGAGGAAATGAGTGGTGAGATCATCCCAAGTTAAGATGGATCCTGTAGGCAGATGATCAAGCGAATTGATAGCTTGGTCACGGAGAGAAAAGCAGAATTGACAAAAACGAGTGGTATTTCTTATAGCACCATTAAGGTCAATGGAATCTACAATCCTAAGAAAGTCCTTAAGATGTTAGATCGGGTCTTCGGACATAAGTTCGTCGAATGCACATACGTTTTGCACCAACCGGATGGTGTCGGATCGTAGGGGGGACACCTTGGCTCCTCCGGGAAGCTCAATGGCATTACGGTAGCCCTTGTGGCTAGGTCAGGAGTAATCTCTTAAGGTACGAGGTCGGTTTGAATTTGTGTCTTCCATGATGGTCAACGAAAGAGTAGGTTTGGTTACAAACAAAAAAACAAAGAGGAGATAGAAAAAAATAAAGCTAATTGATAAGAATTTAAATCTCACTTGATAGGAATCTTATGAGTAGACCTAAGCTAGATTGAATTTGAAACCTATGCTATTCCCTGACAGCGACACCAAAAACTTGATGCGGTGGTCGTAAAGACTTCACATGAAGTTTTACAATCCCTTAGCCAGAGTACCTAACCGTTACAGTGTAGTATAGACAAGACTCGAGGGTTGTTATCATTCTCTAGGGGAATAACACTGTGAAGGCTGGATCGAATGTTCACTAAGGTCTAAGGGTTGAAGGAAGATTATTTTTTATATTTTTATGTATTATGAAAGAAAGTAAAATCTTGGGTTTGAAGGGGTTTTGATTTAGCTAATGACTACTCTAATTACAAGAAATAAAATAAACTAGAAAACAATTATACAATGAAGCTTATTCATTTGGGATGCACTACTCCTTGTTAGATATCCAATTCTACCTATTGCTTTGTCACACTTCTGATGTAATGTGTAACTATTTCGTAAGGTATTAGAGAATTACATGAAAATGCCATCTACGTAATATTCTGATAGGGCAACACACAAGTAAGGTAGTATGAAGACTATTACAAGGCCCCTAAGAGTATATTGCATGCATTAAAACACTTAAGAGGGATCAACCATTTTAGGGGTAAGGTAGTATAAAGACTGTTACCGATGGTATTCTTTCTACACACTCGCGTTTCCATAGACGTGTATGCCAATTTAATATCTTATGGCTAGTTTTCTAAAGCCTAATACGCACATCCATCACAAGAAGCAATAGGAAACAAGAATTATAAACTATAATCAATTATACTCATTGAATCTGTCACGCAAACAATAAGATCTAATCAACTAATAACAAGTTTCATGCATTCCTAAATAAATACTAGATGAATTAGCCAAGCATAATTAAACAAGAGAAATCATAATCAACAAAAGGAATTAAAGACACGAATTAAAATATATGTGATAATAAAACTATTACAAGATGTTTATGGATTGAATTATGTCTTCTAGGTTGCTAGAAAAACATCTACCCAAACCCTAGAATAGGACTTAGGGTTGGGGGCTTACAAAAAAACGAGTTTATGAGGTTGTATTTATAAGCAAACCTTAGTTTGGCATTCCCAACGTCGTCGCCAAAAATCCTGATGCTATCGTGGGGTCATTTTTCTCCAAGTTGTAGATTTTCTCGCTGCGATCGCGTGGGCTATTGAATCGTCAGAATCCGAGTTCGTATGAAGGAGTTATGATCAAAACAATATCAGATACTTCGCGCGCAAGTGGAATGGTCTTCTTTATCTCGTGACGCCGAATCTTCTATGGTTTCTTTAGGTCGGCTACGTTCTGACGTCGTCGCAATAGTTCTGAAGTCGTTGCTTGCAAATTCGAGCGGCGTCACTAGAAATCCTGATGCCATCTCCACAGTCTGTAAGAAATTCTTCAAGCCTCTTCGTGTAAAGTTGCAATATTGTCCCTTTTCTTCCCAAATTGAGCCCAAGTCACGTGTATTTCCTCCAAATGTCTTCCAAGTGCTAAAAATGAAAAAAGAAATGATTAAGCATATATTTTAAGTATTTTTGTATGATTATAAGGGTTAAATGACCCCGAAAAAATGTATAAAAGTACACCTCATCATACTCATTGGGACCAGAAGAGGAATATGTCGCTATCAAGGAATACGAATATGACATTTGGGTCCAAACTGGAAAAAATGTATCTCAAGTCTACCAAGATATTTTCTGAAAGAAGGACGAAGGATGGTCCGTGACACGTACCAAGTAGAGGCTGGAAACAAGTCTAACTTAAGACTTTTCTGTA
This sequence comes from Tanacetum coccineum, assembly GCA_026074375.1. NCBI lineage: Eukaryota > Viridiplantae > Streptophyta > Magnoliopsida > Asterales > Asteraceae > Tanacetum > Tanacetum coccineum. The sequence continues at coordinate 28,155 of BQNB010067094.1, read as the reverse complement.
AACAAAAGTGCTTGCCGGGAGACAACCCGAAATGTATTTTCAATTTTGTTATCGAGTCTGCATTCCCAGGTCATCGATACGACGTATCCAAACTCAATGGATACGGTGTATCGGCCCCACCTGGACGTTATCCATTTTATTTTCCTACACTTTAAAACATTATTGTCAGACTTGTCGATACGGCGTATTCGTTAAACGAATACAGCGTTTTCGACCTCTGACCCGTACTTAGGATTTTTAATACAGGTTTAAATACAACGTATCCTAAAACATGGATACGGCATATCGACTTCCTGTATAGATTTAGCTTTCGTTTTCTAACCGACGATTATCCGAATATAGAATTTCTTTTATTTTCTAAGCATTAATACTTGAACCTACTTAATGGGATGAAGAATTTGGTGATGCTTATTATCTGGAATTCTATGTGTGTTGTAGTTATGCTGATATTCAGACGCATCTGCTTATATACGCAACATGGAGGATCATACCGAGCAAATCTCAGAGGAGTTTTCTATTCTAATTCTTTAATTTTCTGTTTTTCATGTTATAATAATACAACGTGGGCGTTGTATATCTTACTTGGGGGGGGGGGAGAGAATTAGAACATTACTTGTCCTTATTTTTACATTAACATGTCTAATTTATATTCAAAATTAATTTTTAGCATATTTTTGTAAAATTATTAGTCACATGACCCGCACACATAACCCTAATTTTCATATTGTGAGGATTTAGCCTTATCCGTTTCCTAATTTTTACCCCAAAATTTCATAAAAAATATGAGTGTGCCGATGACTGTAGTAAACTTTAGAACTTGACTTGGTATACTATTCGAGACCACCATAATAAGTACTATTTTATATAGATGGAGTGACTTTTCTAAACTAGTAAATTTCTAGGATTACACCAAAAAGCCTATACATATTGTGATATTAACTAACTACATCGGTTAGTTAACCCCCATATAAACCCTTTTGTTTACTCTCATTTTTAGAGTAAGATACCTCTAGAAAAACCTGTTAAGCCATTCATTTTATTTTCTTACACCATTAAATATTTATTTCGTTACACCTTTACACCGTAGACTACCCTATAGATTAAGTTCTTATTCGGTTGCTAGTTGCTTTTGTGTAAAAGTATGTATTTCCTGTGTTTGTGTGCGTATTTTCTATCTATGGTTAGGTCGAAAAATTGCACAATGCAATGGGAATGTGAAAGTAGTGTATTTTTATTTTTCGTGTGTTTACTACTTTCAGTAGTATGATCGGAAATAGAATCCAGATTTATCATGTTCGTAAAGTGGTGAAATTTTACACGCAATTTCGTTTTCTAGTAGTTATGTTAAAAAATCGAAAAACAAAAAAATACAAAAAAATAAAGAGAAAAAGGAGAGGTTTGTAAGATAATCGGTTCGTCTAAACTTAACCGATTCTATTATTTATGATGATTGATTATTCGTTGGTACGTGCTATAAACCGACAATGTAAAGTTATGTTGAATATTATTTTTAGTTGGTCACATTATAAACCAACTATGTATTTTTTGTATCAAGCGGTAGATATCGCCACTAGTGTTGTATATTATATTATGGATGATTGGGAGTTGGCCGTTATGGGAACGCCAACTAAGGTTGTTTTTGTGAAGAATCGAGTATGGATGATCAAGACATTTATGAATCTAATTCGTGTCTACCCAAAGCGTGAGTTTTCGTGTTAAAGCGTGAGTTAGTATATGATTTTGTGTCTTTTTCATGGGCATGGTTGGGAAAGTAGCTAGCAACATTGTTCCTTATTTGTTTAGACTTTATTTATTTGTTTTGTTATTTTTATTTACACCAATTATATATTCCTCATGCATAATCCTTAACATTTGGTTTGCTCGAATGAGGGAGTGAGTAATCACATATGTCTCATTCATGGATTTGAATGTATATGTGTGGTTTTGTCGCCCTTGTTGGAGTATTAGTGGTAAAGGATTAATTATTCCATACCCTATATCATTCTTCATCCTAACCTTTGGTTTTACTCGAATGAGGGAGTGAACAATCATATGTATCTCGGTCATGGATTTGGGCGTGCACTTGTGGTTTTGTCACATTCTCTGGAATATTGGTATCGATAGAGATTAAAGAATGATCAACCCTTAAACCTTAGCCCAATTTACCTTTTTAGACTTGCTACTCATTAGCTTTAGTAGTGGAGATGTGTATCCTTGCCAAGCTTATGATAGAATACTCGTCACGACCGAGCAATTAAACGAATTACCAAAATATTACCACATAGATTAGTTGAGTGATTTAAGTGATTTCAATTCCCTATTTCGTAAGGTGTTTGGTTATGTGCTAGTGATTAAACGAAACAATTGCTTAAAGGAAAAATCTTAAACTTTAGTTTGGGATACATTTTCATAAGTTTTCTAAAGTCTACTTGAGAACAAGTAGGATTCAAGTGGGGGGGGGGATATTCGATTACATCAAATAACATCTATTTAATAGCATCATTTATCCTAGCTAAATTGCCCACTTTACATTATTTATGCATGAATTGGTACTTAATTGCTTATATTTGTGATTAAGTATCGAGCAAAGAGTGAAAGTTAATCAAAAGGCACACATTTTGGAGCTTAAATAAAGAAATCATGAAGAGCACTGTTCTGACAACCTATACGTCGTATCCATCAAAGAAGATATAGTGTATTCGTGCCCTAAACTTCACTCAGCATCCACGAAGAGAAGATCTATACGTCGTATCCAGAAGAAAGCCATACGCCGTATTCAACTACAAATCATAGAATATCCTGGAATATAATAATCGTGGATCCCATGCCAAGAAACCTTAATACGTCATATTGAACCTTTTCAATACGGCGTATCGACTAAATTCCAGACTCTATAAATATCCCTAATACGAATTTTAGGTGTAGAATATAGAGACCAAATACTGAGAAAGAGACATTAACCACCAAGTTCGAATTTCAGAAGAGAAGAGAAGCCAAGAAGGTCTTGCAAAGCACTTCAATCCATAAGAAAACCCTTGTAATTTCTATACTCTAAATACATGTTCGGTTTTTAGTATCGTTTAATTTCATTATCGTTTAGTTTACTTTAATTGTTCATCTATGACATTTGAATAGTTACAATGGCTATTGGCTAATACCTTTAGGTATTGGCAATGTTTATGATAATTTAATGTTTGGTTTGTTTATTTAAGATTGTATGCTTATTTGTTATGAGTTGTTTTATGTTTATCAATTTATACTCGTTTACGCGCTTAAGTATGCGACCTATCATTCAATTGGATCTAGGAATACAAATAGAGCGTTAGCTAGAGTTCGAGATGACTCTCCATATAAGCAATTTATATATCTAGAGTAATATGATCACAAATATTGATCTATCTTTGCTTTTGGTTTAGTGAGTAGTTAGACTAGCAGGTGACCTAGGATTAACAAATAACGTTCTGATTCCTTGGGTAAAGATCTGGACAATGGACTATTAGTATATAAAGAGTCGTTAACCAGTAAGTTAGTAAAGTCTCGTTGAGCTAGGATTCGATAAGATCACCATTATTGTCTCCTAAGATAGATTATAATCAACTACGAATGCTTTATGCGGATGTGTTTAATTATGACAGAATTGGCGCATATAGGGTTTAGAAAGAAGTACCGTTTAAACCTAGGAATGCTATGTCACCAACGAGATAAGACAATCATTGCACTTATAAACAAAACCTGCATTTTATTAGATTAAACTTGGTTAGTACGTTTTCCTTACATTAGGCTTGACCGCTTCTCTATCTTATGTCTATCAACTTGTGTGTGTTAATCGCCCTCATCTTAGTTTAAGTAAATCAAAACTCGTGCCAGTCTCTCAGGATGAAAACCCCCTTTTGCATTAGTTTAAGTTTAACTTAGATTTAACATAGGATTAATTATGACTAACTTAGATAACTAAAATACTGATAGACTTAAGTGTTAACACTCGCTCTTAGTGATCGACACCCTACTTACCAACGAAACTACAATTGATCAGATACACTGCCTGTTAGTGTTTGTTAATAGGTAAAGTCGACAAAATATAAATAATAAAACTTGAATAATAAATTACCTACGCACAACGACCACATCATCAATTCTTTAAGTAAACTAGACATGTCATATGTCTTTTTGAACCAACACAAATTGTCACACGTCCATCGAGTAAACCTAAACATTCGATAAGATGAAAGAAAAGAGCCAAAACCAATAAGAAAAATGAAGGCAAGGTAATTGGGTCGAGTTCGAGGATAGGTGTGTATATTTGCATGCCATTTGTGTAAACAAATGCGTTTTTTCTTCTTCACATTACTCGAAAAAAGTCAGATGTATGATAACCGGGTTATCATGTTTCTGATTGTTTTTTTTGCTCTTCTCTAATGTGCATATAGCGAGGTTTGGACTCATGAAATAAATTAAAATTTAACATAGTTATTGAAAAATTAGTAAAAATGAAAGACTAGACTTTCAAATGCCATTTAAAAAGGTTAAAAGCCATTAAATACCAACAAACTTACAGTTTTGTCCCGAGTTAGGTATTAAACTTGTTTATTACAACTTATTAGTAATGAAACTTTTGAATTTGTCCCACGTTAAGTAATATGGTAAAACCGGTTGCCCGTCCAAAACTATACACATCATTTTTATTTCTTTTAAATTTCTTTTATATGCTGACTTGGAATATGAGATGGATTTTAAGTACTTGACTTTGTCAATTTTCAACATAATCATCTTCACCACCACCATCTTCTCCGATGAGTATTCCGACGACCGTCATCTTCTCTGATAATTATTTCGGTAACCATCATCTTCTCCAATAAATATTCCGGTGACCACCATCATATTCATTAAATTCTCTATCAAGTCGTCTCGACATTCCAAATTACACAGAAAAACCAATATAACAATCGACCCTCAAGTGCGTTTAATAAGGTATGTGCTTACACAAAAGGTTGGGAGGCCCAAGGTATGTTTGCTTTATTTTATTTCTTATGAATTAAAGGTCACTCTCTTAACTGGATTATGCGTATCGACACAAAGTCATACGCGTAACTCAATGAGATTTTTTTTTTACTTAAGTTGACTAGTCAAACTAGTCAGCCCAATACGGTGTATTAGGTAAACACTAATATGGCGTATCCAGTTGGGGGTATAAAAAACCCCCTTGTACGCGGATTAGTTTTTCATGCATACATTTTTCACTCAAACAAGACTTTTACTGCAGTTAATATTGTGAAGAGATCTTTGTTTCGTTTTAATTCTTGCTAGCTAAATCTTATCTCACCTCAAAGGTAATCTCCCTATCACTTTTTTATTAATGATTTGCTTGACTATTAAACTAGGGTTAGGGATTTTGTGATTAGGGGTTTTAGGATATAGATATGTTTGGATGCCATATATGATAAAATTTGTTTTTGTCCCCTAGGATGATATGAATTGAACTTTGATTTATGGAAAATAGTTTTGGGTCAAGCATGTAAGAATGGGAAACCCATTTTGATTTAGTCTGCTGAAACAATACGGCGTATTCAATCAAACGAATACGGCATATTGGACCTTATTTACCCTAGATAAGTGAAACCCAATACGACGTATTCATTATTGATACGTCGTATTGACCTTTTTTTACTTAATACAACATATGCGCTATACGACATATTTGAACTTTTTTATATGGCATATTGTCCTTATACCCTCAATACTCCGTATTGAGTTCTTTGGATATGGGATGTAATATATCTTTATATGACGTACCTGGTTATTCCTAATACGCCGTATTGCTCCATAGTCAGTAAATATGAATTTTTAAATCCATATACTAAATACGTAGTAAAGTTACTACAGACTATGGGCAAACTACTCCAAGAGCTGAGAGACACTTGTGGCTTAGATACGAGGGTTAAGAGTACACTAACGTGATCATTCAAGATTTTGAGGAAAGATTGGGTATGATATTCTAGAGATAGGTACACAGGTTGCAAGTTTTAGATTTTGTGCGCTTGCCCCAAGGAGAATGGATCGGGCCATTACTGATTAGATGAGGATGGGACACACCGGGGAGTATGGGCAGGTGGTGTTCACTAGGAGGAGTTTGAGTATTCGGGAGTTGTTGTGTTGCGATGAGTTGAAGTCGGAGATCTTGCATGTGTAGTTTAGTGATTACTGAGCTGGGTTTGGGACATTGTAATCTTTTAGTTTCCAGTTAGGGGTCTTAGACCGCAGATGAGTGGAGGCAGTTTATTAGGCTTGGGTTTTACATATGGCTAAGGATATGGCGACTGTGGTTTTAAGGGGCCTACTGGGCCGATAGTCTCGAGGAGATAGCACCAAGCTTCGATCTGCGTGATTACTGGTCCAGGATTTCTTCTGATGGGGATATTCTTAGCATGGTCCCCTTCTATACATCTATCAGGGACGCATTGAGGAGACTTTGCCATAGGTTGATCGCATTTAGCATTTCTAGGAGAGGTCAGGCACCTAAGAAGGTAACTACTACCGACCTGTTTTATCTTAGGAGTATGGATGAAGGGACGGTGGTAAACGTCCCCTATTTGTTGGCCCGTATTTGTTTAGGCATGCTGAAGGAGGAAGCAGGGGGCTAGGATGTCTGGAGGACATTTTGTTGCGCGTCTTGCTAAGCACTTCAGGTTGATTACTGAGGAGAGACTTCGAGGATTGACAGTGGTAGTCCGTGTTAACATAGATGAGCTAGTGAGGTTGCCTATTTATGATATATTAAGAGACATTTAGGCTTAGGTATCACTTGGACCAGAGAGGCAGCAGGTTGCTGCGACTAGAGCTGCTTAGGCTGACCACGAGATTCTTGAGGAGGGTATTCAGGTTGATCCAGCACCCGCACAGGCACCTTAGGTACCTCTAGCTACTCTCGCTCTTAGGTCCATCCTACAAAGGCGCAGAGACTAGAGGAGGAGGTTCATAGGTTACGTGATGCCATAGGAGAGCAGTGTGTAGTGATAGATAGGCTGAGCAGCGATTTTGTGAGCTTTTCTACTTTGATGATTACTCACATGACTCAGCTTATGTATTAGATTAGTTTGGGGTACATGAGGTTTGATGTGAGCATAGCTGGCGAGGCCCACATTGCATACCAGAGACGTACCAAACAGAGGGCAGGCGACGCCAGCACCTCCACAGACTCAGCCACAGCCCGATCCTTGATCTCCCCACCCTTGATATATTCGGTTCTACCATTTTGTGAACTTATTATCTATGTATATTCTATGATGTATCTGTACTTAACACTGTATTATTATTTTGATGATGTTTATAATACTGATATGATGGATTTAGTTTACTTTTAAAAGGTAGATCGTTGAAGTATGACAGCTAAGTTTAGCAATGTTTATCATGAATAGATAATGTGATTATAAGTTACTAAAGAGCAGCAACCGAAACAATGCGAAAGCAAAGAAAGATGCACGAGATGAAGTGGCGGACCTGAGACCAAGTTTAACTTAAAAGACTTTTGTTGGTTGTAACAAAAGTGTGTGCCGAAAGACAACCTAAAATGTATTTTCTTGATTTTTATTGAGTCTGTCTTCCCAGACTGCCGATATAGCGTATCCAACCTCAAGGGATACGACGTATTGACTCTCTGGAAGTTATCCAGTTTTTACATTTCTACAATTTAAAACATTATTGTTAGTTCAGTCTATACGGCATATTCATTAAATGAATACATCGTATTAGGCGACTGGCCTGTACTTAGGATTTTTAATACAGGTCGCAATATGGTGTATCCTAAAATATGGATACGGCGTATCGACTTCCTGTACAGTTTTAGGGTTTTTATTTTTTCTAACCAACAAATACCGGAGAAAGAATTGCACTTGTTTTCTTATGTTTTCATACAGGGACCTTACTGAACAAAAAGATGAATTTGGTGGAACGCTTATTTTCTAGAATTCTATGTGTGTTGTAGTCATGCTGGTATTCAGACGCATTTACAACAAACATTCTTGCTTATAAACGCAACATGGAGGATCATACCGAGCAAATCCCAGTGGAGTTTCTCGTTATAATTATTTAATTTCCTATTTTGAATGTTATATTTATACAACGAGGTCGTTGTATATCTCAAGTGAGGGAAGAGAATTAGAACGCTTACTTTTTCATATTTTTACATCAATATGCCTAATTTATATCAAAATTTAAAAAAATAGCATATGTTTGTAAAATTATTAGTTGCATGACCCCACACACATAACCCTTGTTAGATATTGTGAGAATTTAGCGTTATCCATTTCCCAATGTTTACCCAAATTCTACAAAAATATGAGTGTGCCGGTGATGTTGTAAACTTTAGAACTTGGCTTGGTATATCTATTCGAGACCACAATAATAACACTATTTTTAATAGATGGAGTGACATTTTTAAACTGGTAAATTTCTAGGATTACACCAAAAAGCATATACAAGTTGTGATATTAACTAACTACACTGGTTAGTTAACCCCCGTATAAATCCTTTTGTTTACTCTCATTTTTAGAGTAAGATACCCTTAGAAAAACATGCAGCCACTCCTTACACCAAATTTTGTTTCATTACACCTTAGTCTACCCTATTAGATTAAGTCCTTAATCGGGTGTACGTTGGCTTTTGTGTAAAGTATTGTATTTCCTATGTCATGTGTTTATTATCTATCTATGGTATGGTCGGGAAATTGCACAATGCAATGGTGTTGATTTTCTACCCATGGTTAGGTCGGGAAATTGCACAATGCAATTGGAATGTTAAAAGATTTAGTTCGGCCGTGTTTGTATGTTTTAAAGACTTTCTTTTGTTCATCTGCACGAAAAATAGAATCCCGATTTATCGTATTCATGAGATGGGTTGGAAATTCTACACATTTGATTAGTTTTTCAGTATTCGAAAAAAACAGAAAAATACAAAAAAGTTTGAGAGAGAAAAAAAGTAAGGTTTGTGAGATAATCGATTCGTCTAAGCTTATCCGATATTATTATTTGAAGGATTGATTATTCGTTGGTACGTGTTATTAATCACGATGTAAAGTTATGTTGTATAATATTTCTATTGGTCACAATTCTTAAACCAACTATGGTATTTTCAATGTATAAAGTGGTAGATACGCGCACCTAATGTTATATAGTATGTATTATTATGGATGATTGGGAGTTGGACGTTACGGGAACGCCAACTAAGGTTGTTTTAGTTGATCTTGATAAGACAATTTATGTCTATGATTTTGGTCTTTTCATGGGTGATGATTGGGAAAGTGGACTAGCAACACCGTTCTCTTATTTACTTAGGACTTAGTCTATTTGTTTTGTTTTTTTATTTAACAAACTAATTATATATTTCCATATACCTAAATCCATAAACCTTCGGTTTGCGCTCGAATGAGGATGTGAGCACATCACATGTATCTATTTCTCGTTTATGGATGCGTATGTGTAGGGGGATTTGTCCGCTTGTTGGTGAATACTGTTGATAACGGAATTAAAAGGGATTTCCTATACCCTTATCCTTATTCTTCATACTAATCTTTCGTTTTATTCGAATGGGGATCTGAGCAATCATGTATGTCTATTCCATCATTATGGATGTGTATATGTGATTTGTCGGCCTTGTTGGTTTACTACTATTGGTAAAGATTGTTGATCTATTCTTTAGCTTATTGGAGTTAAGGATCGAGCAATCACATATGTCTCATCCATCGTTATGGATGTGTATGTGTGGTTTTGTCACCTATTCTAGAATATTGGTATCGATAGAGATTGGAAATAATGATCAACCCTTAAACCTTAACCCAATTTACCTTTTTAAACTTGTTACTCCTTAGCTTTAGTGGTGGAGATGTATATCCCTTGCCCCATTGATAGAATACTCGTCACGATCCCGAGCAATTGAGCGGAATTAGATACATGCTACCCATAGATTGTTGAGTGATTGAGTGTTTTCATTTTTACTTCGTTGGGATTGTTGGTTGTGTGCTGGTAATTAAGATGAAACAACTGCTTTAAGGAAAAAATCTTAAACTTAAGTTTGGATACCATTTTCATCAGTTTTAAAGTCTACTTGAGGACAAGTAGGATTCAAGTGGTTGGATATTTGATGACATCAAATAACGTCTATTTTATTGCATCATTTATCCCAACTAAATTACTCGTTCTGTATTATTTTATGCATGAATTGGTACTTAATTGTTTATATTAGTAATTGTAGTAAAAATATCGAAGAATTGGTGAAGTTTAACTAAAAGGCGCGCATTTTGGAGCTTACAGATTGCAATTTTTTTATTGTCCACCTCTATCACAACACTCTTGTGCTCCAAAGCATCAAACAATTTTGCTTCCTTAGCAACTTTTGAATCACCATCATCCATACATTCCTCAAGATCCTTCAAGTATTCTGAAACTAAGCTCAAAGTATCCATTCCGAAAGCTTAAACAACTATTAAAGACAACACGCATCATCCAACTCATTAGCAATGGGTTAGTAATAACAATTAATCATTCACACTCATTTTTCATAGTAGTTTAACCCGTTTACCGTTTTAGAACTGACCCGCGCATCCTTATGCTTCATATTTTCAAAACTCGAATTTTTTTCACACGAAACTCCCTGCCGCCCGACAGGGTGATCGAATTTTTTTTATATATATATTTTTTATTATTTATTAATTAATTTTCTAAAGCGCTAGTAAACTAAACACAAAATCATAAATTCAATTACTACTTCATAAACATTTAGAAAGAGACACAAAATTAAGCAAGCAAACATGTGGAACAAAACATTTTTTTTAAACAGAACAGCCCGAGCCTCCCGGCTCGGTGCCTTAGCCGCCCGGCAGGGTGCTCGTTTTTTTTACTTTAATTTTTTTTATATATCAGGTGGTGTGCCGCCCCGGCAGGCAAGTGTGCCGCCCAACATGCAACCTTCTGAAAATGTTTTTTATTTATGGCTACTTATTTACCATCTAATTTTTAACTAAACATTTCTGCTACCTTTTGTATGATTAAAACAGGCATATGGATAGGAAGTAAATTCGCAGGACGAATACGATCATCAAAACGTAGAGGGCAGTTAACATATTCATGGTCAATAAGCATATGGTTCTTCATTGGGGTTGAAATGATTACACGTTCAATTAATGGTGTAGGAGTCATATTAAGTTTCTTAGCAAAAGTGGTAGATATAATAGAATGTGTAGCCCCAGTATCAAATAAAACGAAGACAGTACGATCATCAATGTAGAGAATACCGGTAATAGTACCTGAAGTCTTGGCCGCCTGATCACGAGTCGTAGCATAAACGATCGAGAAAACGATTAGCAAACGAAAACAAGATAGGTTACGGAAGAGAGTTACGCAGAAGGAACCTAATGTCTACCCAATCCTCACAGGTCATAGCCTAAGCTCTAAGGTCATAAGACCTCGTCATGATTAACCTGGCAGCTCTGATACCATAAATTGTAACGCCCCGACCCAAAAGGGTAGAAGTATTACAAATATGGTGTGACATCAAAGGCATACATAATCATAACACAAGCATAAACAGCGGAAGTCTCAAATAAATAACCAAAGGAAAATAAGTCAACATGACTTAAGGTACATAAGTTCTTAAAAGACAGACATATCCAAACGAAATAACCGAAATAACGAATGTCTTGAAAAGTAACAAATCATATATCAAAACTAAGATCTCTAGGGTAAGTCCACACTCAGCACTCATATCCCGAAAGCAACCCCAGCTCCTAGCTTAGATACCTGCCACAGGAAAAGAAAGTGCGGCTGAGCTTACAAAGCCTAGTGAACAGATATATATAATCGAATGCAAAAGATAACGGAAAATCAAAGGATACGATACAAGGTGCAAAGGGTATCACAAGACATGATCAAAGGAATACAAATATAAGGTAAGACAATCAGAAGTCAATTCATAGTGTAAGGTAAGATGAATCAGAAAATCGAATCAAGTCCAATTACCAAGCCCAAACAAATCATATCATAGTAACCATGGAGTCATGAGCTCTAAAATTGTGAAAGACGTGGAATGATTAAGTTCATCACCAAGGCCCAACAAAGCATATCATGTAACCATGGAGTAGCTAGCTCCAAATGTGAAATGACGTGGATTGACACCCAAACACAGTCACCAATATCCAAATATCAAAATGTCCATAATCCATCGAATACAAAACAAATCTAGGATGCATCCATACGCCCCTTAAAACAAAAATAATCTTCATAATGCGCATAATAATAATCCACATGGGGGACGTATGAGGAAATCACTCACTCACACAAGAGTCAGGCCAAAGGTGCACAATGACACGGCCATGTTAGCCTTGCATGACTAGGAAACAATAGTGGCTCGGGTCCAAACTGAAGGGTTCAAAGTAAAGTCATATCAAAGTGAGCGTTTTCAAAGGGATCATAGCAAAGGTTCAATGTCAAAGGTTCAAATATCAAAGGTTCAAATATCAAAGGTAGCATAGCAGGGTTCAAATAGAACATAATGACAGATCATATAAGAAAGCCAAGATAAAAGGCTCAGAGCAAATGTAGCAAATCACATAAGTAATCAAAGATAGAGAGGAATATGTCATGAGAAACCTTAACGATAAGGTCAGAATATCTGTACCTTATTCGAAGCAAAGCATATAGCAGAGAGAAAAAACACCACAGGAAGATCAATAATCACTCCCTCATGCCCGAACTACAAAGAAATGATAGCCGTCGAATTACAAACCATTCATTTAAGTTATACTTTCCATTTTTAGTAACTTTTTCCATTTTTAGTACACTTAGCAGATTTTAGTAATATTCATCTTTCATGAGCTGCGCTTTCCAGTTTTTTAGTAACTTTTCATTTTTAGTAATCTTCATTTTTAGAAAACTCAATTTTGAGTAACTTTCTATTTTTAGTGGGGATATGAGAGTTCATTATTTGAGTATTCTATTAAGTAATTTTAAAGTAGCTTACGGGACTTAAACATGTCAACCTCCAAGGGGAGGGCTGAATAGTTTAGGGACTTAATATGCCAACCTTACAAGTTTAGGGTTAAATATGACAACTTTCCATATTTTAGGGTTTAATATACAAAATCAACAATTTTCAAGGTTAAAAGTGTAAATATCAAAGTTTCACATTTTATTCAGATTATACCTTCCATTTTCTGTATTTACAAGTCAAACCCTTAATTTACACAATTTACATATTTAGCCCTTTTTGTTTATTAATTATTTAAACAATATCTTTAATTATCCATAATTACAAAACAAGCCCTTATAGATTCAAATATGACAAAATCATACTTTATACATTAAATACTAACCAAACCTTCCACTTTTCAGAATTTACAATTTCAGTCCCTCTATTTTAATTAATTAATTTCTAATTACTTATTATATGTAATTAACCCTTTTAATCCAAAATAATATCAATATGACCTTTTATACCCCCCAACTTATTTTATACAGAATATATTAAATATAATAACATGTCTAAAATAGACCCCATAGTTTCAGAAATTACAAATCACCCCCTTATACTTTTAAATCACAATTCGGCTAACTAATTAATTCACAAAACCCTAATTTAATTTTTCCCAATCACAAACATAATTATTATTCAATCATTGGCATTAAATGCACCTGGAAAAAATAGCAAAACCCTAACCCTAATTTATTTTATCATTTTTCTTTCCTTTTTCCAATAATTTATTTAAGTCATATATGATATAAAAAACCTTAAAAAAATATAAAATCAATTGTACAAATAATTTTTATGCCGATTTCATAATTAGCTAAAAATTAGGGTTTCGAACATGTTTTAATTATTTCGACCAAAATAACATGCATGATAATTTTTCTTAAGCATAGAACGAATTAATATGATGAAAAATGAGATACAAAAATACCTTTGGTGATCCTTGGTGATTTTATGAATTTATGCTATTCGGTTGTGTTATTCGAACCAAAATAATTACCCCGATTGAACCAAGCCTTAAACAATCTTTCCAATATTTTTCCCACGATCCTTGACCTTCAAAACACCTTAGAAAATTCGTCTCAACCCTGGAAATATTTTTATGCCGCCACTTTGATTTTTTTAGGGTTCGGTGTATTTGTTTTAGGGATTTAACAAATGAAAAGTATAAAAGAAATATACTTAGAATATTTGGCCGAGTTATATGGGCTTTCAAATAGATCAAATCTGATTTTATAATTTTCCAAATTATTTTGTATTTATCTTAATTTTATTTCATTTAATTTGTAATATATAAATACATAAACATAATTAATTCGGCTTAAATAAATATACATAAATATTAATTCTTTTTCTTAAAAAATATAAAGTATTTTAATCTTACATAAATTTCATAATTGTCATATGTTGTATCTTTATAATTTCTAGAATTAAAATGAACTTTATTCATGCTTTTATGAAATTTTCTTACATTAGGGGTATTTTGGTAATTTTACACTTGTTGAGATTTTTAGGTTTTACAACTAACTAATATAAATAACAGTACTAATGACTTAGACTGTTTTCACAAATCTTCATCAGCAGCCATCACTAGCAGTATCAAGTTAAACCAGCAGTACTAACTTGTAGAAGTCTATAATTCCCAACAATCCTCTCCTAAACTTGATATTCACCATGTTAATCATCAAGTTTCTTCAGTATAAACATCTTGATCACCAGGAGGATGTATTTAAACACTTCTTCAATCTTCCAGCTGTGACTTGATAAACTTGAGAAGCTCAAATTCCATTGTACTCTCAGCTTCAGCTTCTAGCTTCCAGTTTAACATCTTCTCAAGCATTTCCTTGATGAGAGGATACCTTTTCTCTACTAACATATTGAAGCAGGTCAAAGTACCATCCATCAGCAATGTATGAACTCCACAATTTTCATATAGTTTCCAGCTAATTAGAGTCCAATCCTGTTGATTACTCCAAATTTCATCCTCTATATTTGGTTCAAACATTACCTTGAGATCTCCCTAAAACAGCAAATTATAACCTTCTGGAGTATTGTCTTCAAATATTTTCATCACCAATCTATGCAAATTCACCAAATCTTGTCTATCAAACTTTCTCAGCATACTGAATAATGATTTGTAATAACTAGTATTCCCATCTGCTCTAATTATCTTATAGACATGTAAATCTTCCATATCAACATTCCCTAAGTTCTGAGATTCCCAATCAACTATAGGGTACTTAGCAGACAAAATCTCTAGATCCACAGTCTCTTCTTCATCTGGAACAACTGTTAACCACATTCTCAACTCTTCCTTTTCATGTTCATAGTTTGCTGCTGCGTCTTCATCACTCTTTACAGATTCTTATTCTTGCATCATCTTTTGTTTCTTAGAAGATTTTTGTTTAAGTGCTGAATCTGCAACTCTCTTTATTCTTTTGCCTTTCTTTCCTTCACTCTTAGGCTCTACTGATTTATTTTCTTCCTTTTTAGAGTCCATAGGAACAAAATCATTTATCAACTTTTGTTCCCTTTCATACAATCTCTGGAGCTCCTCGTAACTTTTTCCTTTCAGTTGATTGTGATTAAACTTACCCATATTCTTCAGATATGTAATCATCATATTCCTTAGCTGAGTTTTGGTGGGTGGTTTACTTCTGATCTCTGTAGCCCTTTGAGCAGCTCTAAACTTTCTTTGTGCTGCTATTGTTTCTACCAAAAATTGTGCTCTTTCTTCAATGGTGAACTGCTCTCTCTCTCTTCCTGTTGGAGCCTTGCAGCAAACAAAGCATCAGCATCTATGCTGGCTTAAATAGTATCATACTCTTCATAAAGTGCAGCTATAGAGGCTTCTTCTTGTGCTGCTCTTTCTCTTTGTCTCCTTTCTACTTGAGCCAATTCCTCTTGATGCAGTAACTGAGCCAACTCTGCATCTGCTTGAAGTTGCAAATCACCTTGATCACTCCTCTTGATTTTCACTAGAGGATCAGGCTCTACCATTATACCTTTACCCTTGTCTCTAGTGTCTGATGGTTGTGATGGTGGTGGTGTTGTTAGTCTTCTTTGTTCTTGTTCAGTATCAGTGATCACCACTGAAGTTGGTCTTGGTAAATAAGATGGTCTTGTTCTTGTTTGTCTAATGGCTATCAATGTGTCAGCCATTGTCACCATCTCATCTTCTAAAATACCTGTTGAAGTCCCAGCAGCACTTGTAGATGGCCCAACAGTACTAACAGTTGGTCTAGCAGTACTAACCAATGCTCCTGCAGTACTAACTCCAGAAGTAGCAGCATAAACTGTCTCTCCTTCAACATTTTCCATATCATCATCAAGTCCATCAAAGTCACTATCTTTAAATATTGGCTTTGTCTTGTTACTTTTCCTCCCCTGTTTGGATGCATCCTCCTCATCTAAATCATCATCAGAAGACTCAACCTGCCTGTATATCCTCCTTCTTGGGTGTGAGATGCTTGACTTCCTTTGTCTTTCTAATTTCTTGACTCTTTTCTTTAGTGTGAGGATCTCCACAGCTTGAGCATCCTTCTCTTTCTCCAAGTCAAGCACATGTTTTAACAATTTTGTACACATAGCCATCAATTCTTCCAGTTTCAATCTACCCTCATCATTTCCAGGTGTCTAACCTCCTGGGAGAGGTGAATCATGGGGTGTAGGTGGTACAATATCCATCAATTCAAAAGTATGTGCCATCCTGCCCTCCCCACTTCTAGATGTGTGACCTTCTGGGAGAGGTGGTTCATTAGGCTGTTTAAGCACTCTCTCAGACCTAGTCTGAGCAGGAGCACCCCTCGTGGTTTCTTGGCACCTGGGACTGCTTCCTGTATCCATTCCCTGAGGAATGTCAACATTAGGCATTGACGTGGTCTGGGTCCTAATTATCTTATCACTGTCTTGTGCTGCAACTAAGCAAGCATTAGTAGTGATAGCCCTTTCCACACTGTCACCCCCTCCTTATAGACAACCTCATATGATCTAAGGTCTAGAGGCACACTAGTTTGAGGTAACTTAGTGACCTTTTTGGCTCTCCTATGTTTTTGTATCTTTCTGTGTTTTCTTTGATATATAGATAGAGATGGAAGTATTTGCTCAATATTAGCTTCAGTTTGAGGTTCATAGGAAACTGTTGGAGGTGTTTTAGCTTGAAGTAGTTTAGTTTGAGGTTCTGAAACATTTGGTTGTGAGGTAGAGGGTGTGGGTTGGGGTTCAGGGGGTGTTACAGAACTTTCACCCTCTGGTGCTTGTTTTGCACCAACATGGATTTAAAAAGTGGAGTAACTTTTCCGGAAAAACTTTTACTTTGCCTTGCCATATTTGAGAAAACCTTTTTAGTATGGCTTGGTGTTTCATAAGTATCATTAAAAGGTTCTGGTAAATCTGTAAGCTGGTTATTCAAAAAGAGTTGTAAAAACCTTGGATACATTAAAAACTTCTTTGGATCCAAGTTCCTTACCATACCATCAAAAATAAATTTAGAAAAATTAAATTTTTGACCCTTTGCCAAACATATAACTCCTGAAGCCAAATTGGTTGAAAACTCATTCCAGCCAGTTGATTTTGAACTTATACAATGAAGGATGGTATGTATTAGGAATTTCCATTGTGGAGAGAATGAACCTTTTGGAAAAGTAAGTTTTGTTGAAAGCTGTTCATACCCCATCAATGCAAGGTTTTCAAAAATTTCATCATTTGTGAGGCAAGTAATACCATCCTCATCATCAAAGAGAAGATCATTCCTCACTGATGATTCTGATATCACTACTGCCTTGCCATCAACTATGGCATGTATTTACTTAACTGAATTGACTATTTTGGAAGTGGCAGTATTCCAAAACTGATCAATATAAGAAGCATAGGTAGTGGGACTTACAGTGAGAGCATAGTTGATCGAACATGTAGAGAGGAAGTCCACTCTCTGATGAAATTCTGCATTCTCATCACTCTTTTCTAAATACGCAACCATGTTGTGTTGGTTTAAAAAAGCAAGATCAGCCATGAATAATTGAATTTGTCGGTGTGAAAATTGATTAGGGTTTGATGAATTATGAGTAATTAGTATTTGTGAAAGATATTGTTTGATTAATAGGATTATATAGGCACTAAAGAAAACTTAAGAGGAAAGTAGTCATTAATTTATCAAAAATTACTGGTATGTGCTTAAATACACATACCTTTTGCCTAATAAAACAAGCTAAAAAGACCAATAATGACTAAAAACAGATAAAAATGCATTGTATATGTATATTTTGTGATTTGTATCTTGCAGGTATCAGATATTCAACAAAAGGACAAAAATAAAGGCAAAATGGACAAAACCAAGCACGGGAATGGAATGAGCATGAAAAAAACTAAAGCCGAAGGCGTACCCATCTTCTACGGACCAACTCGGGCCCAATTAGTGGGTCGGGTCAGCCCACAAACCTTAAATGATAAACCTTAAAAGCCCATGTTTAATCAAAGCCCAAAATCCCTTATTAAAATACTCGAACCAATTTCTATTAACAAAAGAGAAGCCCAATTCTTATAATAGCTAAAGACAAACATCAAAGAGCTGGTCAAATCTACTATTTACCGTCCCCTTTTCCCTCCTTTACCACCATGGACAACGCAGGGTAAAAATCAAGCTATACACACGCATCAAGTACTTCTAGAAGGCAATTACTGACACGTTTGACACGTTTGGGAGCCACGCTGGCAATCCCACACAATATCATTGGTCAATATGCGTGGCACGCAATCCAACGGCTCAAAAGATAATGATTGTAAGGCAGTTTGATTGAAGGGCCAGGATTAGAGATCATGAAGGCTAGAAGGTTCCTCTCACCCCTATAAAAGGAGGCTTTCACACACAGAGCAAGACGTGTAGGATTTTAGGTTAATTCAAGTTCTTAGTAGCTTAATTGTTATCTTAGCTTATTGTTTTCTTTTGAATGTAATTTCTTTTTAAGCAGCTTGTAATCACTTTTAAGATTAATAAAATTAATTTCATTCAGTTTTAATTTTTTTTATCTTAAATGCAATCATGATTTGAGCTTGTTTAATAATAAGCTAATTAAGCTGTCTTCACTGTGTTAAGCTACTGCTTATTCAGTTTGGCTCGCCTAAGGCTTAAACTGAATAAGCATTTACCTCAAAAATTACTCAAAAAGTTAAATAAGCCAATTGGAAGATAAGCCAGAAATGGATGGGCTTATAGGTCTTATTCAGAGCTTAATGTATAAGCTAGCTTGATGATTAAGCTCTTGTGAGCAATATTAGATCCTTGTTTTGAGCTTGGGATCAAGGTATGTCTTATTACACTTTTTAGCTTAAATTTTTGTTTTAGCTTATTGTACTGCTTATCTGCTTAAATCTGTTTTGAATTTGCTTATTTGTGCTTATTATGTCTTATATTAGCTTAAAATGTTCAGGTTGTACCTTAATATTAGTTTAATTAAAGTTTCGTAAAAACTGCCTATTTTTAGTCTAAGTAGCTTATTAGTGTAGCTTATTTTATAGTGCTTATTATCCTTGGTTTTTAGCTTAATAGTCTTTAATTTGCATAGTACTAAATTTGTTTTAGTAGATTAGGGCTTATTTAGATCTGTTTAAGCTTATAAGTTGATTTTAAGATTTAAGGGGGTGTTTGGTACTAGCAGTACTAACTTGAGTTAGTACTGTTGGCTTGCTTTTGGCCTTTTAGTCAGTTTTATTAAGCTCAAATTAAGCTTAAAAGTCAGTTTGATTTAGTTTTTAAAAGTGTGGATCTCAAGTTTAAGATTTAATTTACCAAAGGTTTGAATTTGTGGTGTTTAGGTTTCATAACAAAACTTATTTGCTCAGATCTTAACTAGTGTCTAATTGGTGTTAATTTCATGTTTGTTATGTAGTGGATTGAGTTTGGGTTAAGAATGCACTTGTCCCTTAAGTTTTAGTCAAAATCTATCTAGTGTCAAGTCTATTCTTAAAGCTGTCAAATCTAATTTTCAATAGCATTTTTAGTTAAGATCAAGCTTGATTGAAGGTTTGAAATTTGTAATATAAGCTCATTGGATAGTGAGTTTAATCTGTTTTTGGTTTTCAGCTTATACCTAGTGCTTATTTGTCCTCATTTTTATCTAAAAAGTTTAGTTTGATAGCTCAAGTTTAGTTTGATTTTGCTTATTGAGTTATTGTTTTAATCTAATTTACTTTTCTAAATTTAGTTTTGCTTATTAAGTGTTTAAATATAAGTTAAAATCTGTCTTAAATGTCAAAAAACTAAAAAAAATTAGCTTAGACTGTCATCTCTTTAAGCCTTTTGTTTAGCTTATTTATGTACCCAATTTCCTTAATAATTGCTTAATTGTGTACTCCTTATATGAGTTTCAATCTGTTTTAGGTTTCCTAGATTTTTATTGAGCTTATTGAGTCTTAAAGTGAGCTTAAAATATGTCTAGAGTCTCTTTAGGTGTCCCTTGTTTTCAAGCTTTTAAGAGCTTCTCAGCTTATCTTGTTTGCTCATTTGTGTTCATAAGTGCTTATTAGGTTTAGGAATAACCTGATTTAGCTTATTGAGTTGTCCTTTGCTTATTAAGTCTTTAAAAAGCCCAACAGTTTAGGCTTAGTGTTAAAAAAAAGCTTTTTAGTAATCTGTAACTTTGCATAGCTTATTTCTAGCTTATTTTTAGTTTTTTAAAAAAGTGCTTTCATTAAAGTTTCTTATTTTTATGAGTAGTTAGCTTTTTCAAAAAAAAATTGTTTTTAAAAAAAGAAAGGTCACAAGGGTCGAACCTGTGACCTCTCCTATATAACACCAACACCTCAACACACACACTCATCACCAACTGCCCTTGGGTCTTTTTCATTTATAGATGTGTACCATTTAATTCTTATAGTCACTTTTTCAGTTTTGATTATTCATGCTTCTTTGCTTATTTTCTGCTTATTTCTTCATCTAATTGTTTAGTTTTTATTTTTCATAGATTCTACATTGTCTAAAGCATTTTTCATAATTTTTTTAGAATTTTTAGAATTAGTTTAGTATTTTTAATCAATTTTCTAGATTAAAATAGTTTTTAATTCATAATAAATAAAATAAAAATCAAAAAAATATAATTCTTTTTTTCTAAATTTATTTTTAATCAATTAGGATTTATATAAAATAAAAAAATAGTTCTAAGGTTAAATTTTAATAGTTTAGGTATTAAGTCGCGTTTTTAGATTCACGTTATCGTTTTTGTGCTTTAATCTTAATTGCTTTCGTTTTTAGCTTGCCTTTATATGTTTTTTCATGTTAGTTGTAGAAATAGAATCCAAAATCAAAACCCTTGAAATCATTCAAAGTACGCGATCACGAATTTTAAAACCGATTCTCAATTCACGCTTCGTCGGGATACGACTCGGGAAGGTTTTGAATTTTACTTTGGATACGCGAGCGCGATCTTCTTTACACTCTCTCTTTAGACGGAATACTTATTACTTCTATCTCTATACGATATTATCCTCTCTCTCACTTACGTATTTGGAGACCAATCAATTTTTGTCGCCGCTGCCGAGGATGGGTGTATAGAATATCGAACTCGGGGGGGTTTTAGGAAGGGTGGGGGTGAAGTTTGAAAATTATGTGTGAAGACCCTATACCCTTAAGACCCTTCCTCGTGAAGTTATCGTTTTAATATTTTCTTTTATATAAAACCTTAAAAAATACAAAAATATTTTATTTTTCTAGATTTATTTTTGTAGATTTATTAGAAAAATCAAAAATACTTTTCCTAAAGTATTTCAAAAACTAAAAAAAATCATAAAACAACAAAAACAACCGTTGTGTCACTTGTGAAATCGGCTCACTTTTAGATTACAAACTTTAAGAGAGATGATAGTAGTTTTTATATACTATAAAATATATAATAATATTCCAAAAGAGCAATTAAGAAATTTCCTAAAGTCTCCCTTAAGAAAAGCTCACTCTAAAAGATATATATAATATATAATACGTATATTTAACCGGGAAGAATGATCACCCGGGTCGTTTCCCCAACGACTTGTGAAATTGAAACCTTGCTTTAGCTTGGATTATGATTTGAATGAGAGAAAATATATTTTTGAGTATCTATAACTACTAAATAAAAACAACAATTAAAATGAACAATTGAAAGCAATTAAACACTTCAACAAATTAACGGGAACAAATGAAACGTCACAAATAAACAAATACACTAAAATTAACTCCTAAAAATGCAAACTAAATTTCTAAACCTAAATTAGGACAAAAGAAAATTTTAAGAAAAAGAAAAACATTTTTTTGATTATTTTTGAATTTATTATGAATTAAAAACTAATTTAATCTAATTAAATCCTAGAAAATAGCAAATTACGTCCTAAAAATTTAGAAAAATGATTTTTAAACTTAGAAAAGTCTAAAGTAACTTAAAAACTCAGAAAACTATTTTTAACCATTTTTAACATTAAAATCCTATTTTAAAAATTAAAATTAAAAGCTCAAAAATGAAAATTAAGATTTAAAAGTGGTGAAAATGATTTTTCTGAATGTAAACCTAAAAGTATTTAATCTAATGCTAAAAACTATTTTTTTGTATTTTTCTGAAAATTATTTGTATTTTTAATGTATTTTCGAAAATTGAAACCTAAGAAAAATGATTAAAAATAATCTACTAAATAGAAAATTATGAAAAAT